>JANSTX010009168.1:0-19258 GCA_027564355.1 Penthetria funebris | reverse complement strand
AATGGATTAAAAGGTTAAGCAAAAAAAAAAAGTCAAAGGTTAATTCGGGTTTTCAATTTCTTGTCATCTTAAAGAGATTGCAAAAAAAAAAAAAAAAAAAATGCACAACCATAATATTTCTTATGCCACCATATACGAGTAGGTACTCCTAAACATATAATACGATTATATATAATTATTATGCAACATTTTCTTTATTATGTTTGTAATTTTTTTATTTATTTTAAAACTTAAACTTTTTCTTAATAAAATTCAGCAACTATAGACTTCTTGAAATTTATGAATGTCCATTCACCTCCACCTTCGTCATAAACTACGACAATACGCTGGGTAGTCAAAGAAAATTTGTAAAAGTTCAATGCACACATTTTTACTATACAAGTCTTTCACATATTTGGAATTTGACATTAAAAGTCCTATTGCGTAATTATTTAAATTTATTATAAATTTTGCATCATTAATTAAAAATATTGCAAAAAAATTGGATTAATTGTTTTTTTTTTGCTATACAATTTATATTGCCTCATTATAAACGGTCAAAGATGATTGACTTGTCGCTGTTATGTCAAGAAAACGTAATTAAAATGTTAATCTACTGTGTTTTCTTGGGTGTTTTATAATTAAAAATTAATAATTATAGGTGGACAGTTTATGGTTCATTTGTGTTGATTAAATTATTGTAGTTTAGTATTTTTTTACATATTGACTACCACTTTATATACAAGTTTACAACAAAATCAGCGTGGAAAAATACGCCAACTATCAATATTTGACATTTTTTTTAAAAAAATATATAATAAGTCGATGTTTTAAATTGAAAATGATCATAAAGTTAAGTATTATATAATGAAGTTGACAAAAAATATAAATCAGGTTCATTAATTGATGCTAATATAACCATTGCTGAATAAATTATACATAGAATTGCAAAGGATGGGATTAAATAGTGAAGGCATTTAAACTAAAAATAATGTCCAAAATAGAATTTGGAATTCATTAAGTACATATCAATGGATCATTCATTGTGCGAATAGAATATATGAACATATTTTAACTAACCATTATGAAAAACACAATAATAGATCATTACATTATCTTTGAAATTATCAAGGAAAAATAAAAATTTTAGTAATAGTAAAATTTCACAAATGAATTGCACAAAAATAGAAATTAATGAAACTGTTTTTTAGTATATAGACCATTTATCGTTCAACCCCAACGTTTACTTAAATGTATTTTAGAAACTTAAAATTTTCTCCAAAACATTGCCAATATATTTTCGATTCTTTCTAATTTTCTGTCGCGAAAATTTACTATTCACCTCTTGAGCTTCCAGCACTAGTTACGAGTATTATTAAGTTAATTTTTTTTTTAAATCTGTGTTTCCATAAATTATTTTGTGACACAAAAGGATCGATCTTGAATCATTTTACAATCTTGAAATGAAGATTTGCGTCAGTTTCGGAAGATGATAATATATTATTGTGTTAAATTTGTACTAATTTTTTTATGACCCGAAATAACCTCTACATTTGATTGTCAATTAATTATCAGATTAGCAGAATATTTTAATACATACATTATAAAATTTAATATGAAAATTCTAAAATAGATTCAAAAATGGATTGTGAGATAAGCAAAAATTACCGTTTAGTCAATGAATATTTCAAATAATGTTGACAAGAGCAAGGCGTAAAAATTATGTATCCATTATTAGAATGTATATTCAGATATATTTATATACTGATTAATCATAAGCAAATTTTACGATTATAATTTTAAATTATACAATAATATAATTTACATTTTATTGATCAATAAACATTTGCCATTTTACACCCAAACACTATTTAGTTATTGTTTTAATAAATATAATTATATTATAAATTATTCAATATAGAAGTTCTACACGTATTAGTACAATGTGCTATATTTATAATCAATTTAATATCAATAATTTATTCAATATTAGAATTCGTGATCATCTTTATCTTAATTTCCATATGATCATTTAAAGAAGATAACAAAAAAAAATTCTTTCTGTACAATTTACAAATAATTGAATTATTTTTAATAATTTATAATAATTCAATAAATTACAATTTATTGATTAAATTTGATATTGAAAATGATCAAATAAATTTTGTCAGTAGTGATCTCATAATATCAATAAAATTTAACATAAGCAATTCCTATTTAAAGCGTGTGAGTGGAAAGTCAATTTTTCATTGTGATCACAGATGTGTATATGATTTTTTTTTATCATTGAACAATATCTGATATAATTAGTAAAATAATTAAAGAAAAAAAGATCATTTAATGAGTATGTCAAATACCTCTAGTTATTCATCCAGAAATCTTTCTATAATAATTAATTTAAATAATTAAAAATTAGTAAGTTTAATTAATATTACTATTATACAATATTTTAAGACTTAAGAAGTGACAAATCATCTTTACTTTCATTTATAAAATAATAAAATTTGAACTATTGACATCTTTATATCCTAATAACGTACTGTATTCATGAAAGAGTGATTTTTTCTGATCATACCAAGTTCATTAATATATTTGAGTGATATGTAATATAACTAAGTTAGATGCAATAAATTATAGTGAACAATCAAATCATAATCATGATAGTATGGAGTTAAAATATCCTACAATAACACATAATTGTTAAAGTTATGAATACTTATAAACATAAACTATAGCAGGTATTCTTATAATCTCGATCTACCAGAACATATTCAAGATTTATATTACAACTTATATTAGAAATGTGTTTCAGAAGTTCTAAAATATTAAGTAAAAGATTTATTAAAAAATAAAATTGTATAGAAAGTCTAAACGGCGATGTGTGTTTTTCCTTTATTCCGATCTATTTTCTGCATGATTCAAAAATGCTGAAGAAAAACAAAAATTAATAAACTTATTTGAATATATTAATTCGATTATTGTCTACTACACCACCATGTCTGGGCTTATGACCTATTTATCATAAATTAATTCAAATCATATTAAATTACACAATTTTTAATTTATTATATTATAATTAAAGTAATAATGTTTTTAATAAATAATATTATTTACTTTGAACTAAACATAAAGAAAAAAAAACGTGTTGGTGGTTTTATTTACTTATTTGTACAAAATGCTAAGATAAAATGTTAAAGAAATTTCAATGAGACAAAAATCTTTTACGATAGTTTAGTGTAATTTTACCTTTAATCAAGTAATATATCGTGACATAATAACTAACAGAAAAGACGAGATACGCCTTCATTACATTTAAAGATCATTTAAATATTCAAAACAGATATTAATAATTGAAACTGAAATTAATTAGATACATTATATTTTCCATACAATTTATATACTATATATGGTTAAACATTATTATAATCTTATTGGAAGTGTATCCAAAGTGTAATGTCCCTCAAAATTGCAAGTTTATCGCTAAGAAACCAAATGAAATGACATTGACTTGCGGTTGATTTGCATCTGAGTTAAAAAACTATCTATTTATAAAAGATGCCGTACCAATTAACTAGAATATCAGAACCATGAAATTTAAATAGCAGGTGGTACAAGATCTTAAACGATACACAGTCGATGTGCTTGGGTTAAACAAAACTTATGGTTTAAAGAGATTGCAAACATTGCTACAGTTACAGGTAAAATTATTTGGTTTGCTACTAAAAAGTCGATTATCACTTAGATTATAGTACCGGTAAGCAACAAATATATATAATATAATATAGAGAAAAATAAAACTTATTACAATTAATCAAATTTTCCCACGTATGAAACAAGTATCTAAAATGATAGTTAACGTATTCATTTAATTGTCATTTATCACTATTTATTGATAGGATATTGGTATTCGTATGTACAATGCTAGTGCAAAAACTGACATAAATATAATTAATTGAAAATCTATAATTAGTACACAATTAGTGTACCCAGTTTTAGGGATGCGAATGTTTAACAGTGATCAATATTTGGTTATTTCACATTTGCAAATGCATTAAGGTGAAGAAATTAGAATGTGTTTCGTTACATCAATTATAATAGGAATGAATGACTTAGTAATGATACGAAATACCTAATAATTGTGAGAAGATATGAAAAATATGCAAATCCAACAATAATGTGGAATTAACTAAGTGAGAAACTGGTTCAACACAAAATTGACGAAATCTACGAACTTTTAAATCAAATTATTGCTACAACACAAAAGTGACAAATATCATACTAAACGTCTTCAAAATAGGCAAAACTGGGACTTTGGCCACAGATTTTTGTTTACCGACAACAATGTGACGTTGATTTTAAACATTAGGTGAAAGCTTAAAATTAAAATTTCTATCACTAATAATTTAAATAGTACGTAATGTATAGCTAGATCTTATGTGTCACTAAAATTGAAAAAAAAAAAAAAATGCTACAATTAACCTGTGATCATGTTTTCTGTTAAGTAAATACATAAGTCGAACAACCTCTGATCTGCAAAATATGCAGTTGTTGTATTGTTGACTTCCAACATGACAAAAAAGTTATTCAGTGATCACATGAATGCGTTTTTAATTGATTGTTATCAAACGTGTGGCACCCATCATGATGACAACCTTTTTACATGTACATTCTCAATCTATTTTCTTTTAACACTGCGTTTTTTTCCATTATTTTTTCAGTATATTCAATTTAATATATTCAATTTAAGTTTCAATAGCAGACAAAACAAAATTAATGATTATATCTGACTGACTATTTGAAGGAATGCCCAATATGAAAATCAATATAGTTATTGGTGATAATGTGCTTACTGTTAGATTTTTATCTTCTTTATCAATTCGTTCTCGTATATCGTTAGAATACTCTTAATTTTATAGTTTTAAGCTAGACATTTTTATATCTTAGAACTAACAAAATGTTAAATATTCTATTGAGCAAACCATTTCAAGACTGTTTATTTAATTAGCATAATACGTTTCTAGTTGCTTTTAGGTCAAATAAATCTATACAAATTTAACTTGTATTTTGTATAGGCTGTATAATAAGTAAATAAAATATTATTCAATCAGATTAAAATGTTGATAATCGTATAGATTGTTGTTCACAAATGTTGATCGTATTTCCGTTACAGAACTATGCCCTCAATTCCAATTACATAATAAATAACAATGTAAATTACATTCATATCTATTTAAACTAGGAAGAAATTATCTAAAAATTAAACAGTGTCGTAATTATTTATTTATTACCATCATTTTATAACTACCTATAAAATAATTTCTAAGCGTAATATTAAAAATGACATTGACTTCTAAATAAAATTGCATATTTTAAATTTCTAATGGTAATTTAACAGCAATTTATAACACATAAATAAACTATAACGAAACCGCAAATTATTTACTTATAATAATAAATTGTTTTTTAATGATTTTTAAAAATAAAAAATTTTTTTCTCAATAAATCATTGACTATATTTGAAATACAAAAATGCCATGTAGGTAATTTATTTAATAACAAATTTATTATTTAAAAAACAAATTGTCTTAATTTTCATATTTTCATATTTGATTTGAATTTTGTTTTGAAAAAAAAAAATCATTTTTAATGATTTTTCTTAAAACAAAATTTCATGTACGAGTATATGATTTTTATTTCAATGTCGACGTTCATTGGCATTCTTTATAATGTTAATTTCAAACATAAAAAAGTTTATATTATGCAACAAATACTGTAAATTAAAAAATACCTTTAAGTCAATTACATTAATGATAAATTCATTAATTGTACATATGGTACTCATATATATGTTTTTTATTAAATTATAATGGATGTATATTTCTTTAATATTGTCAATTTTTTCCTCTTTAATTTGATTAATGTATGAAGATTATATTCGTATAAGACACCTTGAAGAAGATCAAAAATATTAAATTCAGATAATTAATTATTTTTCTATTATTATTATTTGTGTATTCAAAACAAATTGTACTTATGTTTTAAAGATGTATGACAACAAAATTTTTAATTTAATAAAATTGTATCTCTTTTAAAATGTATTTTACTTTTTATTATGGTATATTATCGTTAAATACCTAATGTAATACAATATATAAACAAGAGAATGAGTAAAAATTTCTTCAAAACAATTAATGGTAAATGTTTTACAGAAATTTCCCAAAAGATAGTTTAATTCGATATTGTGTACATATTATTTAATTAGAAAGTCCAAAACACAGTTGTTGAGCCATAAAACTTTGTCATAATAAATTTAAATAAGATTTCAATCTAATTAAAATGACTGCCGTAAAATTACTTTGTTGTATACAAGGAAGTTAAATTATTAAGTATTTTACTTATTTTCCATCAAGTATTCTACACATATTATAATATTAAACAATTTTAATCTACAAGTCAATTTATTCATCGTAATACCAATAATTTCATATGTTGTCATATATCGTTAACACAAAAATACGTAATCATTTACATAATTATAATAATGAAATACTTTAACTGACTCATAATATGCTATTTTATTATCCATACCATTTTTTTAATTTAAGATTTTATGACATATATTAGTTGATATTATATTAATATTTTATACAAGAATATGTTTCTTTTAAGAACAATGATAATTTTTTAAATTGTGCCATTACACATTTACATAAAATCCATTTAGATTCATTACAATTTAGATAATGACAAAATTACAGAACTAATATATTCTCCTATTAATTACCATAACAAAATAAAGACACTATTATAATCAATTCATTCCACAACAATTTGCTACTCTGAATATTGAAAAATAACTGTTCTGTAGTTTGATCTAATCATCACAAAATAATTTTAATTTAGAAACATTAAAAACGAAAATCATAAAATTGATTTTCAAAATTTTCGTGGTTTCGTCGCTTAAGTCTTTTGTTTTTTATGCATGTAAATTATTTGATGAAATTATTGTTTGAAAATATGTAAAATGAAATATTATAAATTAAATAAAAATCAAATACGATGATTGAAATGATCAACACTATAAAAAATTAATCTGATTTTAATAACATGGAATATTAATATAAAGATAAAAGGTTAACCAAATAAGAGAACTGAAAATATTATTAATACAAATAATGATTGAAATGTTAATTAAAATACAAATGGGAGAATTTATTTCGAAAATGCATGCAAATCTAGTAATTTAATTTATTTAAATTATTAAGTAATCAACATACGCATATATCGTCATTGATTAAGACTAGTATGCTGTATATATGTGAAAACTAGTGTATGCATTTTCACAGACGTAGAAAGCATTGATGATTGAGAAAAAGTATTATGATTAGTCTTCTTCTTCTTCTTCTTTCGTTAGGTCATAGACCATTGTTTTTGTAACAAATTTAGTTTTGATATGCCCAACTTTCTCGCCATCTCTTTGTGTTAACATTATCTCTCCAATAATACCTTCTTGTCCACCTTACTATGTATTGAATTTGACATTCATTTCAGTTTAGCAGTTTTTTGGTAAAGCTTTTGCCGACCTGGAAATTATAGTTCAAATCAAATACGCCGTATGTAACCATATTGAACCCCCTGTTAAACATGTGATAGTTTGCATTAGCGTCAACCTAACTAGATAGTGTGACAGTTAACTGTTGTCTGCTTGTCATCAGACGATGTATGTTCCATATAGTTAAATATTGTTATACATTTTATTCTACTCTTTAACTCTTCTGTGATTATTCAATGAAATATCGACTGTGCCACTCTACAAGACTTTGCGAATACATTTAGCAATAAACCATATGCACTATTGTTATAACCATATGAATTTTACCAAATTAAAACATTTAATAAAATTGATGGCAATTAGTTAATATTTCTCTTGCGATTCAATAGCACACAACTTTGTTGGTGCAAGAATGAAATTGATTTATTTCAATTAGAATTGATGTTAGTATAAAATCACGGACATACGCGTAGGTTGTAATTAGTTTTTTGTTTCCTGTATACACATTCAACATCAAATGTGAACTTAAGAAACTACTGTCGAGTGGTGTGTAAATCAACGACTTTTTTTTTTTTGATGAAAAGACAAGTTATATTCTTAGCTACAATCATACCGCGAAAAATTAAATAACATTCTATTTACCATCTACATCTTGTTACATACATTAAAAAAAAAAAAACAATTTAAGAACATAGTGTCATCTAATTATTGTGCTAGATTAAAAAATGCGAAAGAGCTGGCATGCTGTTTAATTCTATTTTATTTTTTATAAAAGAACAAAAATAAATCAATAAATTAAAGGGTTCGTCGCTTAGGTCTTTTGTTTTTTTTCTTTTCACGTAAAATATTTGATGTATGATTTTAATAATTTTTTTTTTTTTTCAATTATTTTATAACCTGATGTGTTAATAAGATATATTTAAAAAAAAAAAAAAAAAACAAATATAATTACAAATATGATTCCATAGTAACATATTATTTGGATCTGATTTTTATAACATTTAATGTGAATGAAATTAAGTTTAAGGTTAACCCGTATATATATGCATAGAAAATTTTATTCATATATATAGTGATTAAGACAAAATATGCACAATGTCATTAATAAATTATTTATATTATAACATCTCATCTATCAGCATAGTTAATACAGCCTGAAACTAGTTATATGCGAAACAGACCACACATATGCATGTATAGACTTAAAAGTGATTAATAATTGGGAAGCATAGCAAATCCGATAAGAAGAACATTTGTCTATTCATATATTCATTTATTTTAAAATGATTATTGTATAATAATATTTATCATCTCGATCAAGTCTTTTGTAATATTCACATGTAACACGAGGTAAATGATGCACAAATATCATTAAATCTATTTATTGATTAAATATTAGCACCGATCGCATACCTATAACTGACTTATATTATGATCAAATTAACGGTGCACTTGATCGAAAATATTGATGGAGTGATCTTGACATTAGTTGTACAATCCATTTGTTAGATTTTATATATATGCAATGATTAAATTACGGTATGTCAATAAATCAAATTAATATAAATAAACTTTCTTTTTACCAATAACTAACCGCTTGATTTAATTATCATAAAATACTTCAAATGAAGTAAAAATATTTAACAATTTTTTTGAGTTACCATATTGATACAAATTATATTAAGAAATTTATTCATAAACGAATTTAATTTTTTGCAACTTTAATGGACTATGTCAATAAGGAGATATTATCTTTAAAATAATTTTTTTGCAAACATATCAGACAAGTTAATAAATAAGTTTAATAAATATTGACAGTATATGAATAATTACTAACATTATATGTAACCAACTTACTGGTAATATCTAAATTTTAAATATTTTTTGGGATTTCCTTCATTTTATTATTATTTTTTAATATCTAGATATATATCTTGATGCAAAGATGAATCATCACATATTTAATGTGATGAATTTTTAATAGTCGCATATTAAATAATCCATTTAGGTTCGTAAATTAGAGAGATAATAAAAACTATTATAAATCTTTAAATGAATACTTAATTATACGGTGTCAAGGTCATGAATATAAAATTCAGTGTGTTCTGAAGGTGATCGAATAATATTATTTGTATAATTTAGACCAAGCAAAAGGCTTACAGTTCATTCATATTTAGAAGATAAAAAATGTAACCATTATCATATATATGGGGATCAGATATGGAACGAAAGGTTGCTTCGAATTCCATATATAATTTAATTAATAAATTAAACAAAATATCAGTTATATTGACTATCACCACCAATATTATTTCGAAATTCGTTCAATGCATGAAGTACATGGTAATAAATTACAATGAAAATGTTAAAATACCAAAATTATTAATTATTATTTAATTCAAATTTTAAATTAAATTTGGTTTTTTATGGACTATATTTTTCATAAAATTTGCCAAAGTCATAGTCTTGGGAATACATTAGTTTAATTTAATGCTAATCATTCATTTTACAACTAATTTATAACAGTTTTCCTCATATTAATTATAAATGCAATTTATGCAAATTACATGAAATCTTTTCAATTTATTGTTTACGTTCATATTTGAAAGATGCATAAATAACATTAAAATCAAAAGAAATCAGTAAACATAAATAATATTTATGATATTCATAAAGTCCATTATTATTTATGATTATATTGATATTGAACTTTAGTTATGATACACATTTTTAAATATTCCTCGAATTTCATAAATGTTGAACTTACGATCGCTTATAATTTTTATGGTTATAATAAAATGAATAAATATTGGAAATAACTGCAATAATAATAAAAAATTTAAATGCTTTTCAATGCATTTGTGAAATGACCCAAAAGGTTATAAATATAAATAAATTAAGTACGGATGACAAAAATTAAAATAAATTATGAAATTCATTCTTGTTTTTATAAAACAAACAAAAAAAACTAAAACTTGATCTTATTTAAAATAAAAAAAAAAAAAATGGTATTCAAAATGATATTGACACATATGGTTGGTTATGAAATGAAATGGAATTTTTCAGAAAGCTCTTACAACAAGGATGTATTGCACTTCTACTGTCTCTAAGCATTATAAATTTTATAAATTTTAAAAATATATTAAATATTAAAAGATAATTAATTAATTTAAAGCTTCTCAAAAGAATTCCATCATTGATTATCTTTGTAAGCAAGTATTTCAAAACTTATTTAATTAACCATCCAAAGTATTGCAATTTTCAAAAAAAAAATACAGTAACACTCGTTCACGGTAAACTTAACATCAATTGTTCAATAAAGTCATTATACTGTGTCATATACTATACACAATTTAACGTACATTTATGTAAAATTATATATTAAGTGTTAATACCAAGGTTAATACCATCCATTCCGATTATTCCAAATACAGTACCAAATTATGTTTTAAAATTGCATATTATTGGTTGCTATATAAAATTTTCAGCGTGTAATAATCGTGTCAATCGCCTTAAGATCCGAAAATCTCAATAAGTTCTCATTTTATATTAAAGTTGGTCAAAATTTTTTTTAATATGTTTCATCACTTTCCAAGTCACGCAGCCATATAAAATATTAGCGACAAAACATTAAAATCATATCCCTATTCCCAATGTTAATTTGTTTCGTTTTTGAAAAATTTATTTACAAAGTAAAAGATTTTCTAGTCAAATGATCAGATTTGTTGTTCACCCCTTTATATACTTCGTATAAATTGACAACCTTTACGAAAGAATTGAAACAAATATTAGAAAATTAATTCAGTTAGCAGCTAAATACAAGATTAATAATACAATTCGAAAAAATACAATTAAAAAGCCTTACTAGATAATACACAATATTATAGGACATTGCACTAATAATAAGATGCATAAAAAAAAGTGAAATTGCTATTAACCATTTAGCATTTATTATTATTATTTTTTTTTTTTTCTTTTTATTATTTCACTCTTTCAATATTATATCTTTCACCTTTACATTGATTTTTTTTTGAATTTCTTTATAATTTGCACTTCAAATCTATTTTGAAAATGGAAATTTTCTTATGTAATTAAAAGTATGAATAAAAAAAAATTATAAATTTAATTAAATAATTTTTAAATCGTGAAAAATCATTTAACAAAAAAATATTTTCTTTAAAATTTTGTTTTTAAATTTATATAATTTAAAAAAAATATATTTTTTTCTTTTGCATTTTACGAGATACAAAAAAATCAACAGACAAAATCGTGGTAAATAGACAATAAATCTTAACCAGTCATTAAGATATTTATCATAAATTAATAAACATATTAATCAATACTAATTGATTAATTTACACAAAATCAGTTAAATATTTAATATATATTAAAAAACTAAAAAAAAAAATATAGCGTTTTAACAAAGTTGTTATTAGTACTACAATCTCAGTTAGACATCAAAATATTTATTTACGTTGCATATTATTAAATTCTTGTTTCTTTTACATCTTTATTTAATATGTCTTTAGAAGATTCGATCTTTGAAAGTAAAAAAACAAAGTTCACAATAACAATCAAAAAAACAAAAAAAAAAACCCCCATCAAAACCCAGCAGGAATTACCATTACCGCACCGATCATCTCTCCTTAGATCTCGCATTTATTATACAAGTAAATTTGCATTAATTGCATATTTTCAATATTTTCATATAATGATATTCTTGCTTATATGATTTTATTCTAAATTTCATTTTAATATTCATTTATTTATTTCTTAAATTTGCCGATAAATTAATAACCTAGATTCTAAAAATTTAGTCACATGATTCGATCAATACTATAAGAAGCTAAGAATATTCCTAGAGATCAGCAACAGAAAATATAAGATTTATAACTTTTCAAATTTATGCAAATTTCTTATGTGATCATCATCTTAAATATCCTTGACAGTTTTTTATGGGCCCATATATAATTAATAAAATGAATAAAATAATAAAAAACATATTTGTTAACACTTATTAGGTGCGACTAAATTAATTTTGATCAAGGAGTTTGAACAGAACCATCAATATTTTCTGGTTGAGTTTGCTGCTGCACCTATAAGTTAATTATTTTTGATTTTAAATATTTTTTGTATTATTATTTATTGTATTATTTTATTATAATTATTATCAATATAGATTCTTGAATTGGCAATCATCTTGATCATTGTGCTATTAAATTCCTGATCTTTATGCGTTTACAAATACAACAATTAAGGAAAACTTATTTGTCATTGTTTTAATATTGAAAGGAGAACAAAAAAAAAAAATTATTACAATCACCAAATTGTGTTATTATGACATGAAATAGTAAACTAATATTTAAATCAGTCATTAGTAACGCCGGTAATGAACAGTGTACTTATGTGAGATAGTTATGATTTATTACAATTTTATTAATAACAAAAGCATTAAAAATCAAAAAAGTTAATGAAAATATAAGATCATTTAGATCAGTTACTTATAAAGAAGTGGTGACGAATGAAGTATCTATGTTATTCAACCCATCTTCATATCCACGTTGTGTATCACCAGTAATTTGATCATGAGATTGGTTAACTTCTGGCCAACATTGTTTGTGACTAATGTACTTATATGATATATTTGTAATTTATTACAATTCTATTAATGACAAAAGCGTTAAAAAGTTGGGTGTTAACGAAAATGTAAAGATCATTAATTGTATATATGATATTGTACTTATAAAAAAGTATTTAGGATTATAGTGACCTAGCATCTACGTTATTCAACCCATTTTCACCTCCACGTGGTATATAAGCTATGATATGAGTTTAAGTTACCAATAGGTGAAGAATAAATTGAAGTTGTAAAAAAATGCATGTGACCCTGAGTGTATATGGAGTGGAATGTTAAAAATTCTGTTAAATTCAACTCACTTTGTACATCCAATATAATAATTCTGAGGTGATTGTACGAACGTAGAGGCAGTCAAATTAAATTGAAGATTAAGAATTTTTTGTATAAAAAAGGTCTCAAGTATTACATTATTAATACTTACAATGCCAACACCTGCTTGTCCATTTACTGATGATAGATATATTATAATTAGTCCAAATATAATTGACTGCATTTCTACCAAATTAAAATATCTTACACTATACTTTAAATATACGAGTATTCGTATTTTTTTTTTTGTTAACTAATTAATTAATTTTTAATTATTGTTTTCGTTTCAAATTATTTAACACACTTCATTTTAACATCTTTTTATTTGAAAAATTTAGTTCAATATCTCTATAGTTATTTATTATTCAAATTTTAATTAATTCTAATAGAATCACTGAAACAATTTGTGGTCTACATAAATATATTGAAAAAAAAATTAGATATTTTCAAATTAAATTAATCCATTCCTGGTACGCAAAACTAATTATTACAATCAAATGCTTTTAATCCTTTAAAAAAAAATTTAAACGACACAAATAAAGAGAATCAAATAATCGATTTATTCTGCATAATTGTACCATTGATGGCAATATTTTAGCTAAATGAGAAAACAAAGGGCATTGGTGAAATTATTGATCATTCATTAAAATATATTAAATTAGCTACTAGACTTGATAGAATACATAAAAAAAAAATGCTATTATGAGTATGTAGACATTCATTGGGTGTAAATAAATTCGACATGTTATCACACTAATAGAGGGGTTGGTATTCTTTCAAAAAATGTACACTTGAATATTCAATTAAAATTCTCATCTCGCCAATTTACTATAAATACGAGTAACAAAGCTCCAATCAAAGCACACATAGTTTCTAATTCGATTTCAAACCAATATCCACTTGGAATGATATTAAAAATGCAATGACATGGAAAATTAAAAGAAAGAAATCAAAATTTCTTGCATTTAATTTCGTTTTGCGAACTAACTGAAAATACTATGCAATATTTATAATGTTCGTTAAATTATTTGTGTATTTCTGTAAAGTATCCATTAACATTTCAAATCATCAACAAATCACACAAAATCAAAAATAATTTTTGTAATTTTTTGAAAAAAAAAAAACAGTAAAAATTGAAAAAGAAACAATTAAACTATATATACCTATATGGAAACTTATTAATAATAACGATTGAATGCAACACGATCAGTGATCAAACCTAAACTAAATATTGATCGTCTTCACCGTCTAAGAAGTATTTTATTTTACTGTCTCGTGATTGTGTTTTTATTTTTACCTTTTCACATAATAAAAGTTAACAAAAGTACAATTTCAAAAGTAGGAGAAATAAAATTCTTTTATTTTTTATATTTGCATCAGTCGCAGTATTATTTTGAGACAAAAGTTTATTTAATAAAATTATTAAAGCTGAAAAAAAAAAATGCCAATCCGAAAATATTATGCACATAAATAATTTAAATTAAGCGTAATTTATAGACAGCCAAAATAGCATATCATATAAAATTGGACTGACGTGTGTATATAACGAGAATTATTATAAACATAAATTATTAATATGTGGAAAATATAGAAATGTAATGTCCAAATTTGTATTTCTGTTTAATACTAGACCTTGTACTAGTCTGGATCAATCTTCGTAATAGCGTTCTGTCGAAATTCAAATTTTAAATCCATTACAAAAAAAAAAAAAAAAACAGATGAATATCACATATATGGTCTCAATAAAATAAGTTAATAAAAATATTGAAATTAAGCGATTATTATGCTAAAGGGGACAACACCCTGAAGAAAAATAAGTAGTAAACTTGACTTTTTAAATATGTGAAACAATTGGTAAACTTGAATATTTAAATTTCTTCTAACATTGTTGCTGCTCGCCTGATATTTAATTTAAAAAATATATATTAACATTATATGTGTGTCACAATAATTGTTCTGCTTGAGGGCAAAAAAAAAATACTAAGCAATACAAGTGGTAAAGTTGATTTTTATATATGAGGCACAAATTCTGCTTTTTCTATACCCTGAAGCAAAACAAATGATAAACTTGAATATTCATCATTGAATATGTTCTAACGGTGCTGTTTACCTGATAGTAAATAAAAAAAAAATCTTGAGTTAGAGCATATACTAACTTACGAAGTATGGGCATGAAAGGAAAAGAGAAAAGGATATGAGTTATAGTTCTTCAATTCGTGGTTTTATCCAGTTTTTCCGTTATTGTTATAGAAACGATCGTTTCCGGTCAAGTGGTAGATATTTATTGGTTGTTTATGTCTGTGGTTTACGCTGGTTATCAGAGTTTCTGATTTTTTTTTTTTGAGAATTCTTGTACTTGTGTTACTAATATTGTGTCGATTTTTTCAATACCTGCAGTAAAATACTAAAAATAATTACTGATGTTCTTTCTAATCAATCGTAATTGTAATATTCTCCATTTAGTGCAAAGATATTAATGTCCATGAGAGAGAGGAAAGCATTTGGCAACAAGAGCCTGTTACTTATAATACATAATTAAGTTTTTTTTATATCTGCTATAGAGTTTCTTAGAATCTGCTATAGAATTTTTTCTGCAAATGTCGTTTTTAGGGACCTTATGCTACAAATTATTACTGAATTTTATTCCAAAGTAATTTTCGGTAATGGATCAAAGTTGATGAACTGATGGATCAAAGTTGATGAACATGATCTATATAGTAGTAGTAGTATATAGATCTATGTATTAGTGTTGCCAATAAGGATATAAGTCTATAATTAATGATTAAGACTCATGATAAAACTTACCTTAGTTATAAGTATTGCATTTTTAGCTTACTTTCATCCTTTCATCCATGTACATGGATTTCAATTCAATAAAAGCAATCAAATTTGATTAATCTGAATAATTAATCAAATGATTTTCTTGCTAATTATAATCTCATGATTTATACAAAAAAAACATTACTTAAATTTTAAATGGATAAGAAATAGTCCTGTGACTTATGATATTTTTTTTAATAATTGTTTACCATACATAAATCAAATATTTTATTTTCTGAATGACAAATTATTTTGCAGAAAAAAAAAATATACACAAATAAACAATAAAAATAAAATAAAAAAATAAAATTAAATCTTAAATAACAGCAGAAAGAACTAGCAAATTGTATAAGATTTATTTTATTTAAAATGCATAATTGTAAGTAGTAATTTTAATTAAATGACGACGAAGAAGATTAAAATGATAAATTTTTGTTTTTTTTATTGTTAAACTTGAAGTTACATAATTTTCTAATTAAATAAAATTTGCTTATATTATACGCAAATTATTTATAAACATTCAAATAGTTAATTTATTTATTTCCACATGGTGGTAAATTATTGTAATATATTAAGTTCTCTGAAGAAATGTTAACGAGATATAGCTTAAGATAGATATTGCCGATTAAACTAACGTTAAGACAATTTTAAAGAATACTTTGGCACTTGTTTAGCGTTAAACATCTAATAAGAATGTAAATGGTAAAAAAATTATATGCACTTTATTTGATTAAAGAGTCATATAATGTAATAATGAGATAATGATAAATTTTATACGCAATAAATGAATTAGAATGTATAAAATATTTGCCAATTATGCATACGACGGGTACGTATACATACTGCCTGCTTCTTGTAATGTTTATGACATTTTTTTTGAAAATATTTTAAGACCTTTCACCCATTTGACACATTCAGTGATTACTTACTGCACTTTTGTTTGTTATAAATGTGCAATATATTCATCGTTTGATCGTTTCATTTAAGTGAATGGATTTATTGTTATGTTGAAGATGCTGATGAAATTGGTTTAAATTCGTTTATTTGCAGAAAATGTAGCATTTCAGTATTCACGTTGATATCTAGGATAAAAACTAAATCAAAGTAGTCATAAGATGACTAGTCAATTGAAATTGTTATGAGATGCATTTAGTTAGGTGTCAAAATCACTGTAGTTTGTTTTCTACTTTTGTTATCCTCTTTTCTAATCACTTAAGTGCATCATTTATGTGTATACATTTAAGTATAAATTAATACTACATCTGATCTCGAAATTGTCACACTCAGAAAACCATTATTATCACAACCATCATTGTTTACGATGTTTGGCCAATACCTTCAATGCTATTCATCCACTCCCACTGGTACTTGACTCCTTAATGACGTTTCTTCAATGCGTTGTTCTTGGATGACCGTATGTTCTATTACCATGAGCAGTCCAATTTAGGTTGTATTTTTTTAATATCACCGACTGATCGCTAATTCCTCTCAAAAACTATATTTATTTTATATGTTAACAGACTTATGCTTTTGATTTTGATCTTAAAATGATATTCTAGACTACTCTTTATTTTTTATGGTATTTTTTCCATCGCAAAAAAAAAAATAAAGACGATCGTTCTACACTTGTTCAATTATTTATTAGCAGTTTTGTTTTGTTACTTTGGCATTTCTTAAACTAATAATTTTGATGAAGAAAGTAATGGTTTGAATTTAACCTTTAAAATATTGTAGAATTCACATGATAAATAGGTATATCAATCGTGATTTGCTAAGATGTTAAACTCTGGTTTCGAACTAATACAACCGTTCAATGTAAATTAATGAGGGGAAGATTGAGATACTGACTCTATAAACCGAATATCTAGATTTATTTTGTCCTTTATCTACCATTCTTGGAAGAACAATCTAGAAGTTAATTAGTGGAACATGATTTCTTAATTAATATTAACATATAAAGCTTATGGCACTGCATATGTGATACATGAGGACGACATTAATCAATTGTCCATAGAAGATATATGAGATTCATATTCGAGAATGGATTTACGAGGGTAAATAATGAACAAATAAAAAAAAAAACAACAAAATTATTACTAAAGAAGCACTCCAAACTCTTCAATGACCGAAATTATTTATTATATATGGAAGAGCGTTGAACTGGAAATAGGAGACTAAACTAATTTTTAGATGAATACAGTTCGTTGACCTAAAATACGGAGCTGCTAAAAAGAAGAAGAAGACATTATAAACAAGAGAAATATAATTGGTTGCCAATTATTGTAGGCCCTGGAAATTTTTTAACGGATCACAACATAATATACAAATATTCAATAAAGAGAATTGCAAAATAGTTGATATCTCGTACCTAGAATGATCGCTTAAATTAGTGAATGTTACTATCATATAACTTATTTTAATCAGTAAGCAGTAAAAATTATACATGGGAGGTACGTTAGGAAGTTATCTGATCAAGTTAACATTTTATATATTTTAAATTAAAATAACGATTATTCTTTCAAGACGATACACGAATGATCTCAAATACAATCCCCTTTGTTACCCGCCTAAAATTACAGTTATATTATACAAAAGAACAATATAATTATGTATAATATAATTATATTAATCTTTGATATTAAACACCCAATTTTAATCTAAAAGGAGTAAAAAGTTTGTATGACAGGTACTTGAAGGAGTAGTCCAAATTTTCCCACCATCGAACTATCGCTCACAAATGAGACAAAAATAACGCGTACATAATTTCATGGCGATATGTCAAAGCAATCTCAAGTTATCGTGCACAATATATAATACATGGGAGGTACTCCAAGGAGTAATCCTCTTCTTCTTCTTCTTCCTTGCCTTTTTCCTTATTCAGGGTCGGTCCTCCTACTTCTCAATCTATTTCTCCACAAGTTTCTGTCTTGTGTATCGTCACTTTCTGCATTCAATCTGTT
>JANSTX010009157.1:0-13429 GCA_027564355.1 Penthetria funebris | reverse complement strand
GATTACAAGTATATTTAATGGTTAAAAATATTATAGAGTCATAAATAAAAAATGAATATAAAAAGTTTAATAAAAATTATGCAATGAAATGGCGTATTAGAAATAAACATTAAAAAAAAATAAAACTTAAAAGTACACATAAAAAAAAAAACTGTATAAGTAAATTTTTTTTTAATATTTACAATTCCCTCATTTTTAAATGTATTAAAATGAATTTTCTTATTTGCAATGGAAAAGCCATTGCAAATATTCTTTCCAATTGAAAAACTTGTTTGAAAAGCAAGTATTTTGCCATATAATGAAAGTATTTAATGTTTGAATTTTAAAGGAAACTGTTTTTTGTTTCTTTATTATTTACATTGCGGAGAAATTTATTTTGGATCAGAATCAACGATAGACATTATTAGTGTGTGATTACATGGAATGATTTCGAAATGCTTTGCAAAGGGAAGTCAAAAAAATATCTTGGTATGTCAAAGGGTTCTCTATTTATTGGAAAAAAACCTTGGTAGTGGGTTACATAGGTTCAGAAAAATATTACGAGAAAGAAAATATAATACAAAACTTGGCAAAGAACGATTTAGAAATGTAGTAAAATGGGAAGCAAAAAGCACGATAGCAATTGTCAAATCTAAAACCACAAGTCAGCTATGTGAACGTTTTGAGATATACAAAATTGCTGGTCACAGGAATGTTGCAGGCAAAGCCATACATGTTATCAAATCTGTAAAATCTGAGAGTGGAAATGTTTTGATTGCTGACACAGCTGCAAATAATAGGTGGAAACAATACTTCAATCAGCTGTAGAACGAAGAATATTTATATCTTCACGATTGACAATCCTGAAAAAGGAATAAAGCAAGAAAGAAGAAGAATAAGAATTATTTTAAAGGGAAAAAATGTCATAATCTGCTTAAGTCTAATACAGTTCTGTAAGTTAAGTCATTCAGTATATAATTATTAGATTAATTTCATGTGCATGAGAGTATGTTTTCCATCTAAAGGTTCAAATTATTGATATACATTGAAATATAATCATATTTTTTTGACATCGCAATGAATCTCATTTGAAAATTGTTTTTACAAGGAAATCTTTAATATTTTATTTTAAAAAATAAACAATAAATTTATTCATTTGAGAATTTTATGAATGAAAACAATTTTCGGTCTGAATCCCTCGCCACCAATAATAACTCCATTATTTCTATATTTTGACACATATATTCATTTTAGTCCTTATAGTGTGATATATGATTCCTTGCGGACATAACTTTTTATTATTATTATGATGATGATGTGGTGATGATGATGATAGTAATAATGATGTTGATGATAATGGATATGTTTATTGTATAACATTATACAATTCTTACCTAATATTATTATCATTTGTCACAAAATACATAAAATGAGGTTGAGATTTTAAACAAGTTTTAATTTAATTATACCAATAAGCTCCAAAATTTATTTGAGCAACATTCAAGATACGTGTTATACCAAAATATATATATATATATACTTGTATGTTTTCAATGTCTAATGTGTATGTTAATCAACCACCCACATATATTTTATGAAGTTCAATGTCATTATAAACTCTCCCCGAATACCCATACTCAAAAATTGTATATTCATTATATTAAAGTGAATTCACCCTTGAACAAAAATTAAATAAACTAATAATAAACAAAAAACTATACGACGAAAATGTAGTTAGTAGAAAATGTATGTTAGCAGCGATGTTTCCACAGAAATTATGTTATCGATTCTAGAAATAATTGTACCAACTTTTTTTTGTATATATAGTTAGTGGCCCCATATTATAAAGAAAAAAAACCCAAGTTATGTTAGCACAATGCTATAAACGAAACATTTGTATCCAGTTACCTTATACAAAGCTATAGTTCAAGATCTAACAATATATATATACATGTATGGCTCTAAGTCAAGATCTAGCATTATATGCTTGTATAACTCGTAATATATTCAAATTTTACGGCCAAAATTGATACGAATATATAGAAGAAGTAATCTATACATAAATTACATAACGTGTGGAAATATGAAAATGTTTCGTGTGACGTTGAAATGGAAATAACCGACATTATAATGATGAAAATTGTGTATTATTTATTTTACTGTACATGAAGGTAACCCTAAAAGATTCTTGAACAAAATACGATATTCGAAAATATTCGACAATTTTATGAAGAATGTCATTGACACAATATTAATTTTTATTGGCAGAATTGAAACATTGTCGTGCAACGAATTCCGTTAAGGTAATTCGCGAATTGCTGTCACTCATGAAAACATTGATGCGGTGGTTTACAACATGATTTAGATTGATCGCTATATGAAAATTATATTGAGATTGAGACATCTTCGGACAGTGGTACTAGTCAAGTACAAATCATCTCGTAAGAACATTTAGGTGTGAAAAATGTGTGCTTTATTCGATGGATACCGCATAAATTGACAGAAACTAACCAGTAAAAAACAAAAATTGCCGTGTCAATCGGATTATTTTTATATTGACTTAAATAGTTATATTTTATATTTTTATATTTTTGTACTTATATTATTGACGTACTATTTTAAAACTTAAAAACTAACCTTAAACTAAAACAATTAGTTGAATTTATTATTTGTATGGAATCATTGAATTCTATACAAATAGCAAATTCAACCAGTTAGATCTATCATTTCTAAATTCTATACAAATAATAGATTTTGTAGAATGTTTACATTTCATACAAATAATAAATTATATGTAATAGCTAACGCATCATGGTCGGTGTGGTCTAAGACCTGTTGGTATGCAGCCGCAGAAGGATTGAAACGCCTATAAAAATTAAGCATGCCTATGAATCGTTGTAGTTTGCTGAAGTTTAGCGGTTGCATAAAATTCTTAATAGAATGAACACATTCTTGAAAGATATACCGTATGGTATTTTTGTCGACTTCATGTTCGACGAACGTTAACAATCGGTTTGGAATAACAACCTTTTTCAACGTTTATGATAATCCCGTAGAATTGGAGACATTGAAAAACTAAACCGTAACAATTACGCCAACTTCAATATAATTCCATCAACGGCAACAAGTCCATCAACTAAAACAACTCCATCAACTACAACAAACAAATTATCAAATTGTTCATTAAACAGATCCGAAAAATACTTTCACAGGAATTCTTTAACCAATTGGCTACAACATAAAATCAAATAATGATGACAATGAATATTTAACGTGTCCACGACACACTTGCCACAGTTGTATCGCAGATGAACCAACTGCCGATAAAAAGGGTAATATTACTAGATTCCGTTGTGAACCTAATTGTGACATGGAAAAATAGACAGTTTCTGGTAATCCGCGTTTACGATTAAAAAGTGTGCCAAGTACATTGCCAATAAGTATAAAAAATAAAAATTAAAATGCTAATAGTTTTAATAAGAGTAGTGAGGGTGGCAAAGATATAAACAATATATAATTTAAGGGTGAAAATAGTAATGGGAAACAGACAATGAAAACTATTAATTACAGAAATTACTAAAAAAAACTAATTAAAATTGTTATTAAACTAATTGAACAAATTGTGATGAAAATGAAAATAGTATTTCAGATAATGATAAATTGATTGTTGTTGCAGAAGTACCGCTGCATATTTTGGAAGTAGATACGAGTAAATTTTTAAATTATGAATGAACGATATTAGTTTGTCTGAAATATGCTGAGTAATTATCACAACAGTAAGTTTTGTAAGTAACACAACCGCGACGAAATATCGATTGCGGTTGCACCTTTTGCATATGATCACGTAACTGTTTCGAATTACTACTTGTTACTAAATTATAATTAAATGGTAATTCTGCCTCGGCTGATATATCTTTTGAAGAGTATTTACCGCGACGAGACATCGATTGTGGTTGCACCTTTTGCATATGATCACGTAACTGTTTCGAATTACTACTTGTTACTAAATTATAATTAAATGCTAATTCTGCATCGGCTGGTATATCTTTTGAAAATCGTAAACGCGGATTACCAGAAACTGTCTATTTTTCAATGTCACAATTCAGTTCACAACTATGATTAATAAATATAGCAATATTACCCTTTTTATTGGCATAAATTATTAAATACTTTGTTATATTAAAATAATAATAATAGACATATTTTCTTGAATATAGTCCAATATAGTCGTTGTTTAATCCCCAAGGACATTTTTTTTTTAATATTAAAATATGGTAATGGTCGAAACATTTTCTCTCGAATTGTATTAACAAATTTTTTTTTTGTTAGTATATTTGAATCGGCCGGTATACATGATGAATTTGTATGATATGTTGAATTTTTAATAATACAATAATTTCCAACTGTGGTAAATGTGTCAATTAGTTAAACAATTCCAGTGAAAGTATTTTTCGCATTCGTTTAATGAACCATTTAATAAATTGTTTGTTGTAGTTGATGGAATTGTTGTAGTTGATGGAATTGCTGCGGTTAATGGAATTGTTGCAGTTGATGGAATTGCATGCTTAATTTTTATAGGCGTTTCATTTCTTCAAGTTTTGGTAAACAGCCAACAGAAACGGCGATCGCCGCCTTATCGAATGGACGAATAAACGTTCATATATGAACCTTTACGCCTCGAGGGCGCATAGGGCGGCATTACGATGCTCATTTCTCGTTTCAAATATGCATGTACCAACAGGTCTTCGACCAAGTTTTGCTAAACATTCAAAAGAAACGACGATCGCCGCCTTATCGAATGGACGAATAAACGTTCATATATGAACCTTTACGCTTCGAGGGCGGCATTACGGTATTCATTTCTCGTTTCAAATATGCATGTAACATCAAATGTAAACTCATGTAATTATAATTGAAATTTGTCAACTGGAAAATCAATGGATCAATCATAATTATCCAGTTATACTTCTGAATATTTCAGTAGAGTGGTGCATACACCCCCACCTACATAGTTTGCTGTTGAGTTGCTTTTTCAACCAGTCGACAAACACTACATTAGCACCATCTTTTTAGCCTCGATCACACTCCATTACTGACATATACCGTGATCGAGTTACCGGTGAAACCGCGTTGCGGTAAAGATTGGTTGAGTAACCTCGATGTTGTTCGATCACTCCATTTGTCACCATAACCGTTCACAAGCATTAGATAAATGTTTGAACATAGAAAATATTTCATCATCAATATATAGATCTGAAGAGTGTTTGTCAGGTCGTTTACCATTATACAGTGACTTGTATGGATAAAATACGGTGGTTATGAATGGTGGCCATCAGTTATTGTACCAACGTTGTTGAATTTACTACTCGTATAGAATGTTTAAATTCCATACAATTAATAAATTCTATGTAGCAGCCAAGGCATCAGGGTCGGAGTGAAAATAACAAAAACTATTTGCGGTGTATTATTTATAAAAATATTTATTGCTTTATTCTTTCCAAAAATCAGGCTCCACAAGCAGTTACCATATGGTTTTAAATTTAGATGATTTTTTAACTCATTTTTTACAGATTGTTTTGATTTGGTTAATGTGATAGGATGGGGTGGGTTATTACGTAAAGAAAATGGTGACTATTCTGCGGACAATATAGTTCAGGAAACACTTCTTCAGTAAGAAGGTTACATAATCGAGAAGTGAGCAAAATTATAAAAGTTCCTTTAAATCTGACAATGCGACCAAATTGTAGATCAATAGATAACAAGTGTGATGATTGAGTCGGTCCAGTGTCAAGTGGAAATACCCGAAGGAATGGCATAATATTGGCGATTTCAGCAGAACAATCCCCATGGAAATATTAAAAATATGAATTATCTATGCTGATTAGTATGCAAAACTCATTAAGAAGAAAAATAAATAGCTATGACATTTTGAAGCAATCGACAATTCAAACTGTTATATTGGCCATACCTATTTCTGACATAAATAAGTGCTTTGCTTATTTGGTTCGAGATAAAGGACAAGTAAAGAAAAACAATAAAGCTATTTGTTTTAAAGTCAAAAATAGTTCAATTAATTTTTTTTAAAAAAAACTTTTAACGTTACCCTCGTATACATACGAGTATATACCACCATTTACTTCAATTATATACTTGCATATATTTATATATAAAATTATACCATACTTTCTATCAAATAAAATGGCAAATAAATATTCTTAAGTGATATTATGGTTGAATAAACTTTTTTGTTTTATAAAAATAATAATAATAATGTCTGTATTGTATATGATGATTATTAAATCACTGTTAAAAAAATGAATAAGGAAAAAAAATGATATGAGAGTTCATTTATATAAAAAGAAAGAAATGTATTAAAGATACGGTTTTTAAATAAAGAATTCCATTACATAATACACAAAATCTTATTAAATTTATTTATGTCATTCAAACATTTTTGGCAGAGGAATTTGCTTATCTAATAATGTGTGTGTACAACAACCCACAAATGATAAAGCACCCGTATCAAGTGAAGAACTGGTGAAAACAAGTTAACTTTTCAGTGTTATCAACTTCACGCAACCGGACTACTAATTACAACACCCTCAAAAATTTGATAGAACTTTAATTATAATATTATCAACAAGCGTATGCTGCATTTTGAACAATGAACTTAAATTAAAGTGTTACAAGATAGAAAACAGTGCAAGATTTAACACCGGCACGCACAAAACGCAACAATAAAAGGCATATAGAAAAAATGGTAAACTCGAAAATTTTGAGATTTTCTGATGAGACAATGTACACTATTTAGCAAGACGTAAACAAACAAAACGGTCGTATGTTCATAAAGGACAAGTTCAGCGACAGTTTTGACAAACCTAGTTGTTTTGCATAAACAAGCGACTGCAGCTTCTGTGGCGGTTCGATCTGTTGCAACTGCAAATGTTCGTTAACTGCTCGTTTTCATAGATCAAGGCGTTCAAGGATGAACCAGCAAACAACAAAAGGTGCTAAACTACGCATTGATCCCACTTGAGCACACAAACAATTTAATTCAAAAAACGTTGGACAAATCAACAGTACTCGGCACCATTCCATAAAGTTAATTTAACACAACATTCCCTCGCAACAATGGCCACTATACTCACCACACTTGTCCATTTTGGAAGTTAAGGTGCCAATAAAAAAAAAAAAAATTTGAACACATTTAAGCGTTTCGCCGGGAATAGCAACAAATTTCACAAATTCATAATCGTGCAACGTGCGATGCATTCATCAGAAAAAAAGGATGCCATCATCCGCGCAAAAGGAGGTCATATTGAACAACACAATTTTTATTACGACATTATTACATTTAGTCAGAGTATTTGATTGAGAATAGCAACGAATTTCACAAATTCACAATCGTGCAACGTGCGATGCGTTCGTCAGAAAACAGAATGCCATCATACGCGCAAAAAGTGGCCATATTGAATAACACCATTTTTTGCATGAAATTTAATGTATTTTTTCAATATAGTCTAAAAATATTTTTTAAAAAAATATTCACAATTGACAAACTAGCAGCAATCATGCTTGGTAACGCTTCGAGAGTGACCCCCAGATGTGCCATCCAAGCGGTGTCACCGGTATCTCGATCATGATATATGCCAGTAATGGCATATGATACAGCTGGTGTTGATACAGTGTTTGTCGAAAGTTTGAAAAACATCTCAACAATAACTATAGGTATATAGGTATTTGATAATATTTCAAAACTTCAATTAATTTCAAAAACGATTTCTCAATATTACGATATAAACGAGTATAAATGTATAACTGACAAGATTTCCATACAATTTAAAGTTTATCAAGATTTTATGTTATTAGTTGTACTTAAAAAATAATCTTTAGTCCGTATATGTTTTTTTGGCATACTATTCCAAAGTCAGCCATGTGATTTAGTTTATTAAAAACTTAAGTATATACTACCCATAAATTATGAAGTGCACCATTAGCATATACATCAAATCACTTTTATTAAGCATGTTCATTATAAATTCTAATTTGTGAAAATGTATTCAGTCAATATATGTATAGAATTAACAAAATTTATTTGCGATTATACATCCGACAGAATGTAAAACGTTTTAATGTTTTGCCAAAAATTGCCGATTAAAATTATTTATATATGATTTACTGAATTTCTTTGTGTTTGTATTCAAGCACAATATCAATGCCATCTAAGGCAAAGTCAAAATCCACGATAATGTGTTAATCGATGTTAGATTGAAAGTGCATGAATTAGGTGATATGTTAAACATATCACATAAACATTTGCATATGAAAAAGCTATCAGTCAAATGGATGCTGCGTCAAAACGCCTTCTTATGATCAATTCTGAATGTTGTTTAAACCTGACAGAATTCTCAAGCCCATTTATCACTGTCGAAGTAGAGGGTAGAATCTGGTAGAAACAAACCAAGAAAAGGTTAAAATGGGTCCATCGGAAACTGTTTTCTGGGATGCCACATAGTGCAATATTTATTGATTATTTAGAATACACGAATTACGTTATGCTTTTTCATTAACTGTATTCGCCAAATTTGAAACCGGATGACATTTTTCTCTTTGAGAACATGAAAAATGATCTAATTTGGAAAAAGATTAGGATCAAATTTATAAGTCAACGACGCAATAACCGTATAATTTTTGCAAAGCTCAAGAAATCTTATTGTTCGAAACGAATTAAAAGATTGGAATATCGTAGAAAAAAAGTGTATATTTTATTTTAACCTTCATTAATCTGCCCTCGTATACGGTGTTCATATATTACTGGAATAATTACTCATCTATTATTACAATTATTATTTGAACTTATATAGTTGATCTAATGTGAAATCATTTATTTTAATAGAAATAATATTTTGTTAAGGGTAACAAATACCCTTACTAGTATGTACTCATATACTGATATAGCATATAACGTTTTATGTTTAAATATTCGTTTCTCAAACACAATGTAGGTTAATAATAGTATGCTGTAATATGGGTTACTAGTGCAAACATATTTCTATAATATTAGAATAGTGTAATATTAAATATAAATATTATATAGTTTTCAATTGACTTGACATTGTCGCAATTTAATGAGAATAAATTACGTTAATCGCAAACTGCTAAATTAGAAATAAAGTATTACAATGATAAAATTTTTAATTTACATGTAGTTATTACAACCAGCGGCAAATAATTCACAACATCTAAAAATGTCAATGGACGAATAATTAATTCTATTTTGAATAAATGCATTTGTACTCTATGTACTAAATTTTATAATTAGAAGATAATAAAATTATAGAATCAATTTAAGTACAAATATAAACACTTGAAAGAATAAGATTATGACTTATTCTGTTTATTTGTGAAATATTTTTATTGTGAATGCATTTTATGAAGCTTTATGAAAATAACGAAAACTAAATCAAATGACTATAATATAGTATGACAAAAAGATTATTTATATTGTGAATGAATTTTAAAACATTGTGCATTTTTAACGATTCCCTGCTTTGAAGCTTTATGAAAACAACGAACTAAATAAAAAATTAATGAATATATATATTACATAAATATTATAATATATATAACGAAATTAATAATAAAATAAAAACTATTATGCATCACAGATTATAAAGCATTTAAAGAGGAAAAAAAACTAGTTTAAGAATAAGTCCATCATACGACATGACACTTAAACAACACAAATTTCAACATTTTTGAATTTTACTTTTGTATGAAATGTTCGAAGGATATACTATACGGGATACTTGATGCAGATTATTGAGATTTTAGGAATAAATACTTTTTCGCCTGAGTCATGTCCAATCATGATGGTTGTTTGAATAATATGCGTTATCAATTTCTTGATATAGTGAGTATTCCTCTATTACAGAGTGACTGCACTCATAATAAAAAAAAGTGTTTTGTACCTGTATCTACATTATGTGCAGTTTCCAGACGAATTTTTGACACTTACAGGCTTAAAATTTGGCATACAGACATTCCTTAAAACGGCCCCAGATGCAACTCTGAATTCCGAATTTTAAAATTTAATCTAGAAATTTATTAATTTAATAGTTTATGTTTTCATACAACTTTGTGCCAAATTTCATAACTGTAAGTAATTATACAGACACTTCTTTGTATTATATATGTTAATATACATAGTGTGTATAATTTTTGAAGATTTTTTTGCTAAAATTATGGCTTTATTCTGAAAAATTGTTACATTTTATTTTATTCAAGCAGCCACTATGTTTTTGCATCTTTCTAGTAGATTACGATATTCACGTAGAAAAAACGACTACGACTTTTGAGGCTATTCACGAATGGTGGGGCAAAAACATTTCATTTTAGCGTTTTCATGTACGTTTTTATTGACCTTGCAAACTTGTGGTTGGACATTGAAATGCCGAAGAATAACTAGAATAACTTTAAATCAAGTTAATGTAATGTAAAATATATGACTTAAATTAGAGAAACATATAAGAAAATGAGTATAGACGGATGTACATAAATATAATTTGCATATATAGTTCAATTACAGTATCAAATCTTTCAATTGAATGGTTTAACACTGGCGAATTGTACGGTTTTGACAAAAAATAAAAAATAAAATAAAATAAACCTTTTTATTTGTCACAGTCTTATAGCATTCAACTGTAAAGTAATTCGTTAAGATCAATTATTTCCAAAAGTTCCAAAATTTGAGATTATTACATATTAAATATGTATGTGGATTGAATCGTAAAGGTTAGAACAAGGCAAACTTCCTTTTCTTATGTTTCACATGAACATTTTCTAACTATTAACCCACATATACTGTACTATATTCTCATTTAAATACAAGTATATAATAATGAATAAATTAGTATTTAATTTATAGTTTATGTACTCTATTTCTATATTATGTATTTGCCTTTATATAACACGAGTTTAATATACTCGTATATATATACAGAAAAATGGGTTACAAATGGAAAAATGGAACATCAAAAGTGTGGAATTGTTTGATTTAAAATTATTTTTTTTTTTTTTTTTCAGGAAAAGACTATTGACCTAATTAATTTTCTTCTGACTTTTTTAAAAAGTATACTTGACTTTTTATAAATACATAATTTACATCAACTTTGTGCAGGCATGCAATGTGACAAGACAATATGAAGATGGTGGTTACTTGTTTAAATACAAAAGAAAACAGTTGTGAAAAAAAGGCAAAAAAAAAATATTTTAAAGATAAAATAATTTGTGAATATTTGCAGAAAAATTCCTTACATTCCTTCCTGGAATGTGTAGCAGTTTGATAACTTTTTCAACATATACTCGCGTATATCTTTCGCGCTGAATATAATAAAAATAACATTAAAAAAAAACAAATCTTAATAATGTACACAAGTATAATATTTTTCATGTTTTTAAAATTGATTAATTTAAATTGAAATAATTCAAGAGAACTCAGTTTAAATTTTAAAAATAGCGCAAGTTGACTGTGACATTTATATTAAAACACGTGTGAATTTCTTAAAAAAAAAAAATAAAGAAAATCCTTTGACTGATTTATGTTGATTTGTACGAATTAACATTTTTATGCAAGTTAAGAATGGTTTTGGTAAATAAGAATTCTGTACTTATAGTATAGACACAAACAAATCATAGACACCTATGGTATAAGATTATACAGTAGAGGTTCTTACATCTCATATACTCAACTTTACCTGCTTGTGCTAGTAAAGGAAGTTCTACCCCAAAATTTGGGATATTACGGATCTAACGTGTTGAAGTCATTAAAACATTTTAAATAAATAATTATGCGATTTTTTCGGTGTTAATCATGTGCCGAGAACTCAACCACTCAGCGTGTAATGAATAATTTTGAAAATGTACATGTACTGGGAGAGAAAGCAAAGTCTGGGCAACAACATAGCCCACATACGCCACAGCAAATTGATGAAGTGTGATGCAATGTGATGGTGAATGTTGTTCGGACACCTCTTCTTAACCCCTCCCCCCCGCCTCACAAGAATTGGGTATGTCTCAAAGTGTAAGTTTGTTACGAACTCTGGGCATTTCAAATTAAATTGACACAAGAATTATAGGAAAAAAAAACCATATACGTTGGCGTATTTAGAGTGCTCGTGTTTTACTAGATCGGAAGAGACGACCCCAATATTTTGAGTTGGCTGGTTTGTGTTCATAAAAAAAAATAGCTGATACTTCAATTGATACACCAACGGTCATTGTATCGTCATAGCGTGATTGTATGGTGCGCCATTTGGGCTGGCCGCAACATTGGGTCATATTTTATTGAGAATGCAAGAGACAATTGCACTAACATCGTTAACGTGACATATTGGAAAATTTTCTTGTACCTGAATTAGATGAATTGGGCCTGCAGCACATGCAGTATCACCAATAGAATGGTGACACATCACACACAATTTGCGTCGCAGCCAGAGGCGGTTACTGGACCTGACATCATATTCTATACATATAATGTAAAAGACGATATTATCAATCAATAAAAGCTAAATTATAAAATAGTGTTTAATCTAATTATTATAATATTCTAGAGATGATCGAAAAAATTATAAAATATCGTGATATCGCATGCCAATAAAATCAGGAGGATACTGCATACAACAAGTATACTAAATTTGGTCGGAGGATATTTTTACATATATTCTGCATATTATTTTTTCTTCTTTTTGAATTCAAGTTTTGTAGTTATTGACATTTTGCTGAAGGTCTACAGAAACAGTTTATTCCCTCTGAGGGCTAATCGGGGCATTTGCACAAGAAATGCCAATAGGGTTTTTGTTGTGGGAACATCCTCTATAGAACGTATACTGTCAGTACTTTGGTGGCGAGGAGTGTAGATCTGCATTTTCATCAATAGTTTCTGGTCGGTCAGTCAACTACTTGTCACATACGAAAACAATTAACTATAATGTTTGAAAATCGATTTGTTCATCGTCACATTTTAAGTAACAATTAATGTAGCTAATTAAACTAATTAATTTCGGTTCCACATAGTACACTTTCACATAATTTTATTCATAAACATAAAAATTTCAATTTATTAGCTAATGTTATACATAAATAATAGACAGGACATATATACAGTTTACTGCCAAAGTGCCAATTCAACAAACAGCTTCTATACTTAAGATATGCAACTACCTGATGGTTTTTTATTATTTTAAAAATTTAAAAATAAAGTTATCTCTAAATAAGAAATTAATATTTTGCTTACTTTTACTTTCGTAGATTTAGTGAAAATGTTAAAAATACAATTTTGTTTGATGACATTGTCTCGTATTATATCAAACATAATTACTGAAATATACTAGCACATATATATTAATATACGGTATAGTGGTATAGATAGTATTCTGACATATATTAAATA
>JANSTX010009146.1:0-14962 GCA_027564355.1 Penthetria funebris | reverse complement strand
AAAACCACTTCTATACCATTTTTCGCGATGGAGCAGAGTCCGACACTTGTCAAGCTTGAACGGTATTTTTTCCCAATGCTTTATCAACACCCGAAATTCAGATTTTTCCATTGTTTTGAAAATTACAAAAGTAACGTCACTAAAACTACTGTAAGTTGTGAACTAAGCGTCAGATTGTCATACAATTTCGACGTTTTTGAAGGCTGGTATTCCTATGTCAATAGTGGCGCCATCTATATGTCATCATACGAATCTATTGAGTGATGGATTATGATAATGAATGCGTTTAGCATTTAAATTAAAATTAATTAGTTAATGAGAATGCGTTTAGCATTTCGACATTGTGATGTCTGCCCAATTAACAAATGATGAATACAGTAAGCATTTACATATTTATAGCAATATAAATCGATAGCAGAAAATTTCTTTTATTCTCAATAATTGCATAAAAATTAGGCTTATCTATGGGAATAAACTTAAGAGAATTTGTGTTTTTATAATTTCAAAACTGTCTCTTCATGTCTGCATTGAATTTTAACGTAACTCTGCCCACTTGACAAATAATAATCACAGTTAACATCTACATATTTATAGCAATATGAATCGCTAGCAGAAAATTCACTATTTTTCACTAATTGCATAAAAATGATATCATTTCTAATATCTATGTAAAATCAAACGTAAACTGAAAAAAACTATAGTTGAAATTTGCCAACTATAAAATATAGGATCAATTATGATATAATATAATTTCCCGGTTATACATTTGAGTATTTTAGGAAACTAGTGTATACAACCCCAGCTACCTACTTTGTTGTTCAGATGTGTTTTCAACTAGTCGACAAACACGACATTAGCACCACCTTTTTTAGTCTCAATCACACACCATCACTACCATATACCGTGATCGAGTTACCAATGACACCACGTGGTGCTAAAGATTGGTAACCTCGTTAAATTACTGAGTTTAAAATCTTTTCTTAAGTTTTTAAAATTTTGATTGATATCAATTGTAATCGATTGTATTAATCAATGTTGACCTTTTTTATTTAATGCGTAAAACAGAACCTATTATCAAGCCAATATCATCATTTAATTTTGGAAATTAATAAAATACTAATTACCAGAATTATAATTTTAAGAGTCGATTTAATTTCTTTAGAATTGGCCTTAAAATTATGAATTGTTAAAATAGTTTGTCCGTGCATTGTCTTTCATCTTCTAAATGATACAAAATTAAAATACTCTAAAAAAAAATTCCCTTTTCGTTTTTAATCAAATTAATAAGACTCCAAAATATGTGTCACTAATTTGGTGTCAAAGCATAGCAGCAGAAAAATATAAAGAATAAAAGTAATTACATAAGAACAAAATAAAATAAGAGAAAAAAAAATATCAAATATATTTCTCGTTCAATAAATATAAAACCCCAACATCATCATTCTCCCTTGGCTTAATTTTTTCTTTTGTTGTTAATGAAAAAAAAGGGGTGCCACAAAGCGTACAAAAAAGGAATTACGTTTTTATGTACACGGTATCCATCTCTGCTGCGTATATATATAGTGTCGTATACATCCATTCTCTGACATTAAAATCTTGGGATTGAATATTTCATAATACCGTCGGGTTCTAAATTATAAAATTTGGGTTTAATGTGAAAATACATAATGACCGCGTGAAAATATAATGGCCAGAAAATTTATGGCTCTTTAGAAAATTGAAAACGACACAACATTAGGGTTTTAAACTACATGAGTATTTAAAATTTCATGGCGAAGCAACCATATTTATTTAAAGGATGTATGCATAAGATCCACATCATGATTGTAATATTTGGCATTACGTGTATTATTCAAAACTTTAATGGCCATCATTTATTTAATAAATAAATTAAATAAATTAAGGTGCAAAATTTCGGTATAAAAATGTTGAAAAATTAAATACCTTATGAATACAATGAGGTGTTGTATATTATAAATTGATAAAGACTAACTAATAGCTTAATATTATGAATTGTATCTCAATCTATTTTAGGAACGTGAATGAAAATCTTACGTAATTAATCTCACGAAAGTTTCTAGTAATCATTAAAATATCTTATCAAATAAATTGAATTGGCAATTGATAATTGACAATTGAAAATAATATGCTTATCTATAATTGGCAATACAAAATAGGTATTATACAATGTACTTCTTAGTTGCTAGACTTATTTTTACGATGTGTTATTTTAATTATTTTCATTGCCGTTGACTACAAGTGAACATCTTCTCAACGGGCCAATCTTCATTAGTTTCGTTTTTGAAACATTAATCTTTAGAACGACTTGTGAACTATATGTATCAAATCATTCTAATTTTACTCTAATGTCCAACTAAGTCGTTAGGGAAGTCAATATCTTCAAGCCGACCGGATATACCCTATTTGATATCACGGTTCAGAGTTTACCTTTTAAATTCTTGAGCCACCTGTGCCATTTTCATCGTTTGTTCTAACATTCCTGATTTCAATCGTATCCGTTTACATAAATCAAAAGCCGACATCGTATTCCCATCCGATCCAAGGCCACTTGTTGAAGTTTCTCGTGCAATTTAGTATTTCAGCAGTGCAAGATGCAAACCAAGAGCTGTCCAGGTTGGTAGAATTGGATGTTAATTCCTAATTATTTGGCCAACCCATTCCCCCTGTAATTTTAGTCGTATCTGATTAGATGTTAGTCTCAAACTACGTTACCGACGGCCACCACATGGAGGTATTACAAGCAATTGGCCAGGAATTCATTTCACTTCTGTGATTGATCCTAACCCAGACCAGTGCGTCCAATATTTGGAAAGTTTTTTGACAACTGACGGTGGTGCAGAAACAGATGTAAGGTTCCGCATATTATAAACTCGACAAATGTTTGGTATGCTGAATGCAGTCTAGCGGTCGTCACAAATTTAAAAAAATCTAAAGTTGCGCGCATTTTAAAACAAATTGTTTATCGGTACTATTATATGACTGCAAAACTTCGAAGGTGACAAATAACATCGTGTTCGTAATTCAGTATTAAATATATTAAATGAACTGGTCATCCAAAAAAAACGTGACGAAGAACCGTCATTATCTTTTTGAATCCATTATTTGCTACCTATATTAACGATTGAGATGAAAAATGAGATTAGTACCAATGCCAGAGGATTAATTGAAAACGCTGGTACACAATGTCAGTTGTTCATTGATCCCAAATCATCCCATCTGGACGAAAGATCGAGATAATGATGATGTTGCTGACGATGTTGATGGCGGTATTGATGATGATGTTAATTGTGAGCAATGTGCTTTTGGACGTCTCGCATTACAAACAGGCATTACAAACTAGTTTTTTTTGCACTCCTTTATTACATTTAATGTTCTAATCCTCGTCTATCTAACCGAAAATTTATACTAACCTTTAAGCATATCTACATGATCGCCGTTATGTGAACATTAAGCGTCTAACAGGGATCGATGCATTTTCATCTTTGAAACAGACATTAATCACGTCTTTTAATCTATACAATACAAGACCAGAATAAGACCACACCATCAATTTGTTAATGTCGAGGACAAATAATATTCAAAGACAACTGTCTTTGACATAATAGCTAATCTGAGAGTATATTCACATTAAATTTGTTATGTATTATTTTCAATATTAAAATATCGATGTTTATTTCGGAAAGTTAAAAATTGAATTTAAACTTTTTTATTTTTATCATCAATTTTTTCATTTTACCTATGGGAAATGAAGTCGAACATAAATAAAAAATTTGAAAAATATCCACTTTTAAGTTTCGATGGAATTGTACAAAAAAGATTTTTCTATTTTTGTGGCTATATATCTATGTTTATAGATACTGCTCGGAACGCTAAATTGTAAAGGAATAAAATATATATAATATTCGCAAAGTGCCTATTGAATACAAACAATTTTAGAGTTAAACTGCCTACACAGTTTTTCCTTTTTTTTTTTGTATACACTAAAGACAACTTCTAAAAAATATTGCAAATCGAACAGAACACGCAACAAATTCAAATAACATCAGAGCAGCTTACTATCCGATAAGAAACTGACCGGAAAGTGCTTCAAAACCGTACGTATAATTCAATCTAGTATAATGACTGTTTGTTCTTAAATGACTGGCAGCAATTGACCAGGTGGATGAAATGCTTTAACGAATTGACCTGTGATTCAGATTGCTCAGAGTACAGTTTAGAGGATTCGGCGATGTGAAGATTCAAATATTGTGCTATACTAACTCTATGGGAAATCAAAGTTTAAACAACTTATTTGTATCACATATAATTATTTATGAAGAGTGGCTATCCGATGGTGACACTCCGATCGAATGCAAAGAGTGACAGATAATAAAGGTACCGTATAAGGATAACTTGAAGTATATATGGTTTCACAAAGTGAACTCAATTCTACCGTCATGATAGTCTAGTCTAGCGTTCTACCACTATGTTACCATGATTATAAAACTATTAATGCATTCAGTTGTAAAAATGTCATTTTAGAAAAGAAAAACAAACTATTAGTAATTACTGATTCTATCCAATACCGGCAAGGAATTGAAATGCCAATTAAAAATATAAATTTTAATTCATTACCATACCAAACAAATTAATTGCATTTTTAACAGTTCCAATTTGATACATAGAAATTTGTCAGATGGAAATGTGAAATCGAAATGAATTATGCATTTAAAATAAAAAACAAATCCTGTTTTTGCATTATATTTTACGACTTGATTATATTATGAGATTATTACAAAAAATTGGCATAATTTCCCCAATTTTTTTCCTATAACTAAAAGTGTGTTAAAATTTTCTTAAATGCGCAAATTTTAATGTGCGCCAAAAATTTTACTACAAATTCTATCGATTTTCACCGTACCGTAAATTTTCATTGTTTAAATAATGCTGCAACAAAATGAACTTCATAATAACTATTTGAATATAGATGACACTGAAAATTGTGTTCATGGTCACATGAAAAATGTGGAGTACATTGATATTTAACGAAAATTACGATACAGAAATGTGTCTTTACTAATTTCGAAATAAATGCTTATATAAATATTTCATATATTCTAAGTAATATCAGTAATGCAATCAACTTACTACGAGTCTCTATTGCATCTATCGTTGAATTAACTTCGGCACAGTTAAGTAAATAAGTTCTAGTTCATGAGTCGACAACATTTTTAAAACACGAATGTCCAGTAACTAACATATGAGTATTGAGAATAGCACAATTAGTATAAACTATAAGATTTTTGTCTATCACAATACTTCAAAATTGTGATAACACAATACTAAGAGCATATCAATCATCTTAACCAGTTCACCCACGTGGGTCCAAGGAGCGACACTGTGATATTTCTAATATGCATGTAATATTAAATGTGAACTCTAGTAACTATATAATTTAAATTTACCAGCTGGCAAATATAGGATCAATTATAATTTTATGGTTACATTTAAATATTTGTGTTGAGTGGTGCATAAATCCCGGAAATGTTTCTTCTACCAGTCGACAGAAACGACGTTCACACGCCATACTAACATTTATTGTAATTGAGTTACCTCGCGGTGATACCATGTAGGTAAAGATTGGTTGAGTAATCTCGATGATAATTGATCATTGCATTCGTCACCGACTCTTGTTTCATCGTCACGGATACTTTTTTTGTTTGTTTATTGGATGGTCAAGTGATGGATATGGACACATAAGTAATCATCACTTATATGGCACTGCATGTATTGAATCAACAGAATATTAGTTAAGAAAACTTCTGAAAAATATCCAGAAGTCTGCAAATTCTATCTTTAGACTGAGTGGTGGGCTCTTAAACACTTATTGAATATTAACCATTAGGATGGGAACGATAAGTTGTGCAATACTGAATGCAAGTGCATTTATCAATTATTTCTAAATGTATATCATGTTCTGGTACATATGACCACATCTAAAGGAACAACGTCAATCGTTTTATTTTCCTTTCCTATCCTTTACAAACTAGTATATGGCTCCAAATACTCTAAATATTCTAGTTTCTGTAGTCGTTTTTTTTTAACTTCTAGTCATCAATACTAGGCAACAATAATTATCACACTTTACACTTTGTAATTTAATATAAATATCTACTATAAACATGAAGAGTGCCGTCATCTGAGTAGAATATAATATTTTGTATTTTTACTTGTTATTATAATAAAGGATTTTTTTGAATATTGAATTTTGTATTGTAAACTACAATAACAATTCTAAACACAATAGGAGTTTCCCGGTATTAAGATTAAGTATTAAACAAGGCATGCTATTAAATAACGTACCTTCAGGCATACCATTCAGTATCTTCAGTTTATAAAAACGTCGGATATTTTTATTTCCATCAGAACTGTCGATTATAAGTAGTGACACATTGTTATTATAACCTCTAGTACATAAATGACAATACTTACAACATCCCAAGATATCTATTTTAGATATGTAGCTTGCAAAAATTCTATAGTGGTATTAGATGGTTGGAGTTTCTTTAGTTTGTTGACCTGAATCGTGCTGTTGAAATATTTCTTTTGTGTTATTCTGTAGAATGTTATAACAGTCATAATCCAAACTCTGTTAATTCTGTCAAGAGGGATTCAAAATCGTAGTTCGAATGCATGGATGCCGCCTTCAGTACCCAGGATTAAGTTCAACATGAAGCTATTTTTAATTCGAATAGAGACAGAAATAGGATTCTTAAGAATCTGAACGTCAACAAGGCACCTGGTCATGATGTTATTCAGGCCATTTTTCTGCGTAATTGTGCGGCATTATTGTCGCTGACATTTCGCTACATTTGTACGGTAGCTCTACAATCTGGACAGTTTTCCGCCTTTTTGGAAAGTTGCAAATGTCCAGTCTATAGGATTCTATATCTGACCCTGCCAATTACAAACCCATAGCAATCGCTTCAATTTTATTTAAGCTATGTTAAAAAATAAGATCGTATGATATTTAGAATCCAACCATATCATTCATGATTGTCAATACGGTTTTCGTTTCTAGAAAATCGACTGGAGATATGACCAATCTTATCAAGATTTGGAGTAGAAGTTTCCACATGTTTGGAGAGACGAAAGTACTTGCACTAAATGCATTTAACGCGTAGAATGATGTTCATTCTATTATGAGAAGTTGGATCTCAGACTTTTTGAATGGGCGTTCAATCTTGGTTGTTTTTGCAAGACGTCACTTCCGACACTTTTAAACTTGATGCAATGGTTCCCCAGGGTTCAGTTCCTACTCTCATAAAATTTCATCCAGGTAAGTCTTAGCACTGTATAAACATCTTAGCTGCTTTTTACTTACCTATTCGCATTAGACACACCAGAGATCTAAAAAATGCCAGCGTCCTGTAGTGAACTCAAATTGGTTGTAAACATAATTGAATGCAAGATTCTGCTTAAGACTTCGATCCGTGTCCATAATTTTACAGAAAATATTGTGTTTAAATTGAAAATTTGACATTGTGCAGGTTCACGTTGGCGTCAGTTTATTGAACCACACAAATGAATGTCAAATAAAATGTGAATACATTTTCATATAGCACTTCATACATTATTCAAATCAGTTTTTAATAGAAATAACTGAGATTCGTTATTGTCGTACAAAGATTTGTTGAAATGTGTACACATTTTTCAACATATTAAGTACAGTGATTGTTATTAATATCGTCGAAATGGAAATGAATTTTTTATTTTTTTATTACCAGAAATCTGGTGAAATAAAGTAGCAAATAAATTTCTCTCAAGTACTAAATCAATAATGAAATTGTAAAACATGATGATTTTTAAATGAGTACCGCAATTTTACATCTTGTGTTTAGTGATGAGATGAAGTTCTAAGAAGCAATTTAACATAATAATTGAGGATTATACTAGTATTATATCAGATGTTTTGTTTTTTTAGTCCTATTTTCGTCTTCTCTGTAATTTATAAAATATTAAATATTATTGCTAATAATTTAAATTGCAAATATGTGATTACTTGGTGATTATTTAAAAATTTAACGCTCGATTTTGAATTAATGTGAGGACATTACTCTACACTCACTACTATCTTATCAATTTACTATCTGGACTGCAAAAATGCATTCTACTGTTCTACATGACTTCTACATGACTTCTACAATTCATCTTGTGAAAAAAACTTCAACTCACAAACGTCAGCGATAATCACTCGGCTTGTATTTGCATGTATTAATTTGCCCTTATACCATTACTTCACTTTCAATTTTAGTTCTGACAAAAGGATTCGTCATGCATTGAATGACTAAGAGCTTATCCATAATTTTCTTTGCAACGTTCTGGGGAAAAATATTCCAGCAATAAACTAGTTAACTACTACAACTTATTTGTTGTCATCACATCCATGTATTAGGACACATGAACAGAGTTACTTTGACCATTATTCAGGTAGACCCATAGTTCGCTTGGGAAATGAATTGCTACACAAAGATTTAAAAATTCTGCATCAAGTATGTGCGAAATAAAATACACATCAGCCTAAAACTGTACTTAGAAAACATCGCCTTTATGATAATTCTATGGCATTCAGACCGAATGCAGAGGGGCTGATAATCATCAAGGTTTCGAAGAGTGGTAAGTTTAGAATGCGAAAAAACAGACGTGATTGTATCTTACTGAATACATTAAACACGGATGTTTAAATAATTATTTATGACAGATTAAGTATGCCTTGCAACCGAAAATAATAGGCTAGACTTGGCAGATCATGCAACAAATCATACTTAAAATCATCGTCAAATAATAATGTTTCACTGATAAGCAGACATGCATTTCAATTCAATTCAATTCAAAAATTCTTTATTAAATAACTAAAACAGCTAAATACAATGCTTACAAATTTTGTGATAATTATATAATTTTGCATATGACAACGCATTGTGTCCAAGATGCTTACTGAGGGGGAAATAAAACATGGACTGGTGAAATTTGAATTAGGACTATTACTGAAAAGAAAAGGATTGGTAAAACCAGTATTTTGCGTGGATGAAACTAGACCGAAAACAATGAGTACCTTACGAGTAGAAGTACACAAATCATGAACCTGTTATTGCATTAAAAAAATCCTCAAATAGTGTGTTTTTTAATATATTAAGTTCACTGTTTTGAGGTTAGCCAATTGAAATATCGGTTGTTCGTTGATTTACTATGCTGCCACGCAGAGGGAAGGTCAATGATTATGATGATGAGACGATTAAGGTCTTAATTTGGAAGTTTTCTGTTCTCATTGTGAATGTAACGATTATCATCATCATTTCAGTCACTCGCATAATGCAACTGCTGAACGAAAGCCTCCTCAGCCTTTCCAACCCGTAGTCATCTTGTGCAAACTATATCCAGTTATTTTTCAGTCGTCGCCTTATATCATCAATATATCTAGCTGGAGGCCTACCCACATTCCATCTTCCTTCAAGTTACCTCCATTCCATAACCGTTTAAATACAACGACAACGTTGAACGCTAAGTTTGTACTCTTTCGAGTTTAATATTGTTTATTTTCTTATGAAGCCTAATTTGTGTCGTTACTTTGTTATATAAATTCTTAATTAATTGGGTTTATCCTACAGTCCATATGCCATTCATTCAAAAGCTTTCGCATAATCTAAGAAGACCAATAATATTACGCAGTGTAAGCAGGTGATCGATAGTACTGATGCCAGTTCTAAAACCCACCTGTACTCGTGATTTATACAAATTAAATTGTATGCGTTTTTATGACAATTTTAGTAGTTTAAATGTAACAAAATGTTAATAGGCCGATATTTGGCTAACATCGTTATCATGATATTATGATAAGATTGGGGATTAGCATTTCGAGTTCTAAATGAATTACTGTAAAAGCCTTTGGTAACTTTCCGTAATTCTGGTCTGTTTGTTTTTATACTGTCCCATTGTTAATTTCCCAATTTGAAGATTTCCATTCTATTACTTTTTAACTTAATTATGTGATCAGCCACATATTTCCATTTTTCTGGACAATATCTACAATAAAACTAACGTTGAAATCTCTAATGTCCTTTCGAATAATTTTTTAAGTCGATGTTAACACATCTTTAGCTTCTCTGAGTTGTGCACGTCTTTTATCCATTTGAAGCAATATTTCAAACGAAAGTTTACTTCGGTTTTGTGATGTTGCCTTCCAATTAGATTATTAAGTTAACATCAAAATTTACTTTTTACTACCAAATTTAATTCTTTTAATTTGATTGAATTTGTAATGGTTGATTATTTCAGTTCTCTCAAATTGGTTGACTCTTGACCAACAAAACTATAATCACGTCCCTGTTGATATACTTTTTAAAACGGACACATCATAGATGCTGTTTTTATTACTCTATCTGGGCTCAATCAAGATCGACTTGCTGTCTTTCTTGAAGAATGTGTTCGTATAGCAAACAAATTTTGCCGTAGCAAAGAATTGAAAACAACATCTATCATCGTTTCTTATGCCGGTGCCAAAATCTCTAAATGCCGTTTCTTCTCTTCTTTTTTTCCAAGCTTTGCATTAAAATCTCCTAATATTATCATGTAAATTGTAGATTTTTCTTTTTTTGTCATTTGATTATTATCATACAATGCCTCAATGTTCCTCATAACTTCCATCGGAAGTGGGTGCATCTATAATATTTCACGTGTCATGACACATTTAATATCTATATATTCTTCTAGATATCTCACTTCGCTAATACTCAAAAACATCCCACTTAATTCGAGATAGTTTATATGCCATTTCAATTGTTGAGCAACCAATTGTAGTCCAGAGATTCTTTGCATCACCTGCATGACGTCTATGTTTCCAACCACTGTCATGCCAATGGAAACTGAGGGTTGTAAAAATTGATTCTTCGTTTTCATAAGAAGGAGAAAGGTAGATAATTAAAACACCACGCTTATCCATTGCGGGTTAGTTAGTAGTGAGTTGTTTGTAGTAGCCCTGTTTTTAAGCTATGTACGCCGCCCTTTGTTTATAACCGACAGTTTTCCATTCCATACTACAAAACAATCCCACACTTGATAATGTTGCAGATATCAAACCCCGTGTAGACTTAGTATACGAATTCACATGGGCTGGTTCATTCGCAAATGGGACAGACCAAGAAAATAAATTTGATTTCAAAATATCCTCCCTAATATTCAATCTTTTGAATTCAACTTTTATGAGTAATATATATTTCGAAATATTGAACCGTATATTAATTTTCAGATCTTCATATCAATGTCGAAATCAATTTTAAAAGTTTTCCATTCAATTTCCCTCGAATGAATATAATCAGTTTTCTCATTATTTACATTGAAATCGAAAACATCAAATTTTCAATCACAAAATAAATAAAGAAATGTATAAACGAATAGAGAAAATCTTTCAATTTTGAGCACACAATAATATGAACAATTTATAGTTTTACTGGAAATGGTTCTAGTTTTTCACAGTTTTCCACAGTTTTTTTTTTTTTTGTTACTATTAGACTTTTCAAAGTTTATTTCAAATTGAAATTATAATACAATTTAGTAAACTCGTATTTGAAATATATTATTTCATAATTTAGCATTGTGATACATTTGTGAGGGCTGAAGATAAACCCTTTATGTCATCAAGACATCAAATGTTAACAAATATCAATCTTTCTTGAGAGTACTTTGCCACTGAAATATCAACATCTATCAGATTCTAAGTATACATTACTTGTAGCTGTTAAACTTGAAAACAACCCTTAAAATGTAATAATTTACATTTATTTCAATGATTTAAGTAAAGGAATATGCATACATTTATTATATAACAAATCATATAGACATTATAGACATTTGTTGTCTCCCTTAACACGTGTAAGTGGTGGCGAATGGAGCATTAACAATAAGAGGTTACTCAAACTAAATTAACATCTTCGCAATACAATCGGTATCATATGATCACATATTATGTCAATTATTGCGTGTTTGGCCAATTTTTAAAATTACGTCAAAAAGTCTTGTTTGAACAAGCTCGGTAGCTATGGCTTTAAACATACCACTCTAACGAATTAATCAAATTCATAGCTGAAGGTGTTAGACTTTGATTCTCAGTTTCTTCGAAATTAAAGATTTAATTGACATTTAATGTTATAAATTGTGTATTTGAAATGGCGAATTAATTTGGTAATAATACACCCGTATAGAGTTAAATTTATGATCATGCCAGTAGTGCAGTATTAGTATTTTAAAATACTAATTTTATTTTATTTCTATTTTCAGGTATGTGAAACTTCAAATTTTTCATAAGGTATTATATTTTATATATTATTTAATTATAGAGTAGAATCATATTTATTTAATTAATTTTATATTATGGACATAACACATTGGCGTATTCGTACATTAGTATAAAGATACTGAAACAACATTACCATTCGCTAATTCAATTAGATGTCAATTGGATTTATTTGCGGTCGTCAGAGTTTGCAAATTTTTCTGAGAGTTTCATTCCAAATACAACGCATTTATACCAGTAAATATATAAAATGAGAATGTTATAGCTCAAACTCAATAAATAATGATATCCATAGCTTATTTGACAAGCTGAAATAAAACTTTCAAAATTGTCCATAAAAATGGTAAAAATACTTTGCCTACTAAACAAAATTAAAAACCTTTTGTAAAAGTTTCAAAAACAATGTACATAGTAAATGTTGTACTCGCTATCTGATAATTAATACGACCAGCAAATTTGATTGGAGTACCTCAGAAAAATTGATTGGAATTACCAAAAAAAAAACTGTAACTGGGGTAGCTTGCATCTGGTGAATAGGTGCTAAAATTTCACAAAAGTTGTATTTGAACTAGGCGGACATTTTGCAATTATCACGATTCCGGTCCCATAACAACTGTCTAAATTTCTCTAACAACGAGTGTCTGGAATAACATGCAACTCAACAAGTATTCGATTATAATCTCAAATTTGTTACTAAGTTTTTGATATTATCAATTAATTAAATAATTAAAATGATAAGTAAGTTATAATTTGTCTGTGTATAATCGTGTCTCATTTAATTTGCATCAGAAAGTCCATAAGTTGTACATTTTACCATGTAGAACTTATATAAATCAAAAACTAGTATTGTACTTCTCATAGATTTCTAAACTGATGAATGAAATTCAATTTTATCAAATTCACAGAGGAACACACTTACAAAGTTGCCCAAAGCCTAACGTTAGGACGGACTCCTAGACTGCACCACACATGGACACGTTTACAAAGCCTCTATAAGAAGAAGAATATATCTTTTTGTCATATCAATTAATTTGCAATTCAGTAATTAATTTAGTATTAAATAAATATTGCTATTGTGGGACATATCGGTGAAATTAGAACGACTTGATAAATACAAAATAGATGAAGTACAGGCCTACCAATATTTGGGAATTTTTTTGTCAATATCATGGTGAAACAGATGAGAGGTTCCGGTTGCAGAAGGTTCGACAAATGTTTGGTATGCTAAATGTATTCTGGCGGTCGTAACAAATTTCAAAACAAATAAAACAAATTGTTTGACGGTACTATTGTTATATGGCTGTGAAACTTGAAAGTTTGCAAAGAAAATCGTGTCACAAATTTAAGTTTTAATTAATAGAATTATCGGTCGTCCAAAAACAATGTAGAGAAGAACCGTCATTAAATAGGATAATACCAGTGAAAGGAGATGTAGTCTATTGAATTTGCTGATCAGACATCGTGAACAATGATAGCTGTTGACGACCTATGCTCCCGCATTGGAGTAAAGGTCGAGAAGATGATGAAATAAATTCGAAATAGAAACTGTATTGAATTGGATTATGTCTCACATATACCTATAAATTTTCTATTTTTAATTCATAATTCTCAAAACAATTTCGTGACCCGAAAACTCAAAAAGCACAAAAAATCATATTAAAGCTACTCGATTATTATTTTAAAATTTAAATTAATAAGACGCTCAGTAGCAACTTTTGCCAGATAAGGCAAATTCCGCAGTAGTTGATTATTAACACGGATTCCAAGAGACACAAAATCTGAGGAATTAGATTGCGAATTACAAGCAAATTGAATTACGTTAGGGACATCTAGCTTATGCGAAAGACGACAATTACATTGTCCTCATTGTTGTAATTTTTTTAGTTGCATATCGTTATTGAGAGCATTTTACATATTTAAGCGACAATTTTCAACTGATGGTCTTTTTATTGAAAATATAGAAATGGTACTGAGTGTTGTCATCGGCATAACTGTAAATAGCATTGAAAGAAGGTCGTTTATAAAAATGATAAAAAGGGTAGGTGATAAGACGGAACCCTGAGATACATATACATATCTAATGGAAATTGGTAAGAAGTAACACCATTCAGATAGTAACCCGAATTGAGCGTATAATTAAGTTTAGACAATAGTGCACCAGGCCAAACCCTATCAAATGTCTTATATATATCAAGTGCAAGGACAGCCATCCCGACGAACATGTGAATGATTCTATTCCAGATTTCTGTTACGTATATCATTATATCCTCAATTGAATTTCTGGATCGAAAGCCGTTTTACCAATCATTAATTAGATTATTACACTCCAGGTAAGATAGATGGTCTTTGCAAAATTTACCAAACCTACAGTTTATCTGTTCTCTTCGAATATTCGAATAGCTGGTTTTAAAACTAAATTGATGTTATTATTTATAGTATTCAGTAAGGTGATACTACGCCAGTTTTCGCACACACCCAAGTTACACTATATCGGCAATTTGATTACGAACTCTTTATTTCCACAAGGTTTGTACATCAGACAACCACGACAACCACGAAATTTATCCACGACTTGGAACAGAATCTCTAAATCGTCTTATATTCGTCATTCAG
>JANSTX010009135.1:0-19264 GCA_027564355.1 Penthetria funebris | reverse complement strand
CTATTAATTCGATATTCATATTACGACAATTGGTGGAGAAGTCCAATGAATACAATACATCAATTTTCATGTGCTTCGTCGATCTTGCACAAGCTGTCGACCGCATCCAACTTGACGTTTTAGAAGAAGTTAACATCCAGAAAAACATAATTGGTCATATACAGCAGATATATGGTTATGAACAAAATTAACTCTACTGCAATTGGTTATAGAATGGGCAATCAAGTAATCAGTATCATTTGCTTTGGGGACGATGTTGTTACCATTTCAGAAAATGAGGATGATTTGCAACGTCTATTAGTTGTATTTAAACAAGATGCTGAAAAAATAAACATGTTGATATCTACCATAAAATCAAAATCAATTGTTAAAGCCACAGAACAAATAAGATGCAAACTAGTGGTAGATAGCATACTAATAGAGCAAATCATGAACTTCCGTTACTTGAGTGCAGAAACAAGCATCTGTCGAGATGTTGCTGAAGAAGTTCGCTATCAAACCAACAAGACAGCATCACTTTCAGGATGCCTTCGTGATGTCAATTGGAGAAATAAGTTCATGGTACTATAAAGCAAAGAACGAATTTATAAAACATGCGTAACATAATGATTACTTCAATTGATGTAAAAATCGATGATAACTTTAAGATATTGTTCCAAATCTAAATTGTATCAAATGCGTATCACTTATTGATAAGACAGCCGATAGCATTAAAATTACACCTAAAATTCTACTTGAAGAATGATGCAGATATGGATCAGAATCAAATGCAAAATTATTCGATTCTAACGGCAATTCAAATAGAACTAAATTTGTAAAGGTAATATGGTATGGGTTTGGCATGGAACTTAGAAAAAACACCAAATTCCAAATTCTCAGACGGCTATTGCGTTTGCAAGTGGTACTACTCAAATGCGCACGTTGAACGGAAACACATAAAATAAAAACCTCTGACACGATTTAAAACCTGGAATATTGGAATAATATGTCAAATGGCTGTAAAATTAATGAGTTACAAACGTAATATTATTTGGATTAGCGAAATTCATCGAAAGGAAAACAGAGTGAAACGTTTTGTTCTTTGGTTACCTGTTAGTGGAGTTAGTTTATTATTAAGTGCATCTGTAATTTTGACGATTGGCAAACGATACCAGTGCAAAATATAACTTATTGCACTTAATCAATAGATAGTCAAAAATTCTGTGAAAAAGTTGAATTGAAATGCCGCAGTACGATTTTGGTCAGTGCCCAAAGTTGTATGTGTTTGAAAAGTGCCATCAAAGGTAAAAGGACCTCAGAAATCACTTACGGTTCTGAGTTTTGAGTCGTTAAAAGAGACCGTATTGCATAAAATATATACATAATCGATATAACAATATTAAGATGGACGGCTGGAGTGGCATAGTGAAGGACCAAATTAAGTAGAAGGATTTTCGGGGCAGTTTAAAAGTTGCACCTATTACAAATGTAATCAAAATAGATTATGTTGATATGGTCACGAAATGCGTTGACCCAGAAACTCATAGACTTTATTTATTAGAAATGATGAAAGCCCGCATACTATACTTGGTTTTATTGATAATAGATAAGAGAGTGGTGATATAGAAGACAGAAAATTATAGAGAAACAGCTGGAGAAGTAGGTAGGTCAACCTTGAATACTGAATAAGGTAAGGAGGTATAACAGTTTGTATAACTGATTGTAATTTTGATTATGACAAATGAACTATTTGAAATAACCTTACGAATAATAACTCAGTTTAGCTCATTTGCAAATATTTAATAAAATGTTTATATTAATCATAATGTTCGCAACAATAAAGGAATTGTGTCAAGGAATACAAATGTAATAATTATATTTTATATGTTCACAAGGAGGGACGACAAAACTAAAAAAAATTGTAATATACTCATTTATAATATAACGAGGATAGTTAATTAATAATCCACATTTTATGTAATCCTTGTGTTTCATATGGGTACATATTTTGAAAAATGAACATTGCGTTTTTACCTTTACTAATAATAATTATTATTATTATAATAAGCTATTATAATAATAATACTGCTATTATTTGATGATGGTTTCCTATAATATCCTCAATAATAATTATAAATTCGAAATTATAGGATTTTTATTATACTAATTTAGCAAATCGAAGCACTTCCTTTAGTTACTTTTCACTTTTACTGTATAATGAAAACCATTACTTATATTGTATACATTTAAATAACATTGAAATTATAATTTTTTTAAATAATTTTAAAATAGCAAAATTTTGAATTTAAAAACTTTTCAATGACCACACCACTTTACACATTAAAAACCTTCACAAAAATTTCACTGTTATCATATAATGGAATAATTTTTAATACGAAAACGTTTTGATTGGGGATTGTGGAAAATTGTCTATTTTAGGTCCATTTTAGACCCTATTTACTTAATTGTAATTCACAATTTTCCACTTAGCATTTTTATTTGAATTATATTAAATATTTCATATTATAATACAAAAAACATATAATTTTCACAAAATATATATTGCCCTTTTAATGTCATAAAATTCAAAAGAAAAAATGGGGAAAAAACATTAAAAGAAAAAACAATTGGAAAAAACATTTAAAAATTCATAAATCACGGTATGAATTGCCCGTTATTAACCGCTTAAACGTAAATATCGTGCAAATATTATACGAATATATAAAATCGTCCGACCAATAAATGAAAATTTTCACAAAATTCGCATCCTTTCCATTGAAAGGAAAAACGAACACTAAGCTTTAAATAACGAGAAAATTGATAAATTTGTTTGGGAAAAGAGATGAAAATATTGTGTGGAAAATGGAAAAACAAAATAACATAAATGAAAACAACTTAATATATGAAGAATTCTGTATACGAGAACTCGTATGTACCAGAAATACACTAAAGTAAAAGAAAATTCAATGTAACACTAAGTTGTTATATAGACATAGTGTCTATAGTTTTTCCGATGTGGAAAATCAACATTGAAAAAAAAGTACATCATGTTTTTAGTGTACAAGTTTTCGGTTGAAAAACAACACTTTATTATATACGAGTATTTATACATAATAATAAACATTATATAGTTAACATGTTTTTAATAGTTTATAAAATAAAAACATAAAAATTTCTTTCCTCAAATTTATCGACTGACTAACTCTGATCGACATTATAATTTTAGATGAGATGTTCACAATAATGCGTTATCGTAGTGTATGTTTACATTTCCATTATGGAATGGAAATTGATTGATTTATACTTTATTTGACAACGATAAGCGAGAATCTTATTTCAAATTCTAAAAAATTTTAATTCAATTTTTTGTTCTCTTTTACTTTTTCTTTCCAGAAATTTTATCATATAATTTATGTTATATAAAAAAAAAAAAGTTTTGAATTATTAAAAAGAATAAAATAATTTTCTGTACTACTTGTATAACCACAATATGATTTACGATTTCCAGTTTGCTGGATAGTCGGGAAGTGGGTCAAAGAAAATTTTATTAAACAAACGTTGTAAAAAATTTGTGAGGAAAGGTTAAAATTCGCAAAATTCTAGTCAGGTACCTTCCATTTCAAGCATGGATTCAGCTAAATATGTAACGGAATAAAAAAATATGGGAGGAAAACGACGATTGTACAATCCACCTATGAACATGGAAGCAATCAAATATTACATTGTTCCTTATCACGAAACTTTCTTGAAAACATAAGTTCGATGGGTAGTCGAGAAGTGGGCAAAAATTCGATAAGAAAATTTTATTAAACAAATGTTACAAAATAATGGGAAAAATTCGAATAAGGATAGCTTCCATTCTACCGAGCATGGTTTCAGGAAAAAAATTGAGACTGTCAATATTTTGCAAAAATTAGGAAGAAGTTTTCTACAACTTCGCAATACCCCCCAATGAACATGGAAGCGATTCGTTGACTAGTCGGTTGTACTGGTTAAAAATTCCATAAGAAAATTGTATTAAACACACGTTGTAAAATATTAAAGAGAGGGGGGGGAAGGTAGGTAGAAAGCTTCCACTCCAAACATAGTAAGAAGGAGGGAGTAAATATTTACTAAAAAGTTGGAGTAAGTTTATACCATCCCCATATGAATATGGAAGCGATTAAATGTTACTTTTTTTCGTATCACTAAGCTTGCCTGAAAGTTTCAGTTCGCTGGCTTGTCGGCAAGTGGTCAAAAATTCGATAAAAAACTTTGTACAAACAAACAGAGAAATAGGTCAGCGACTAATCAATAAACAAGTTGTAATAAAAAAAAACTTTTGAGTATCCAGCAATTTTTTTTTATTGCTCTTTTCATTTATAAACTGTCAATGGATACTTACAATTGAATTAAATTCATTGCTTAAATCAAGATCTGAATATTTTAAATTTGGGTCAGTCATAAAATTGAATTCAATTTCTGACCACGTGCTTGCAACACCTCTTCGTGATGGCCACGAATAACTAACATCTACTCAATTATACTAACATGTATTCAAACATGGCTTAAATTACAGTTACAAAGGGATAGAGTTGGGCAGACAAATAGGAATTTAACATACAAATCCACCAATCTAGGCAGCTTACATCTGCTGAAATATGTACTTCATTGCACGAAAAACGTCAACAAATGGCCACAGATCGGATGGAAACAATATAACGACATTTGGTTTACGTAAACAGACACGGTTTGGAACTTGTAACGATCAAACTGACACAATTGGTTCAAGAATTGAAGAAGTAAAAATTTGATATTATTGGGTTAAGCGAAATTCGACGGTTAGAAACCAGAGAAAGGGCTATCCCACCTGATGAAAGAATTATTCAAATATTGGGACACATCGAGAAAGTATCAATGGATGGCAAAGATTTAGCCAATTATCAAGATGTATAGATGGAATTGAAAAATCAGATATTGTTACATGTATAGGAGACGCTAATACAAGGGATGACTCGAAGACTATTTAATGGAAAACTGTAATATGGTGTGTATTTCACAGCACAACTTGCCTATCACTTGATGAACCAAATACACAATTGAACAATTAGCAAGAAGTAGAGAAACTTACTAGATTTAGATTACCAGATATTTACTTATTGATATTTAATTATTGAATTATAATTATTTGAATTTGAAATGACCACATAATAATTATTTATTTGAAATTCGATTCTTTGGCATCTCGATCAAATATGTAAAAAAAATATGTAAACTCATAACTTTGAATAAACGGTACCAGTGGTAAGATGTTGAATTCTGATTTCAAACGAATAGTTGTCATCAGTACAGTAATTACCCAGGAGAAAAAAAAATTAATCTACTGGTCAACTGCAGTCCGAATTCAATTCCAAATTGCTCACAGTTTATATACGCCAAGTTCATTTCACTATATGTGTACAATATGCATCTGCGATGTAATTTAAATTGTTAATTTTCACAAAAAATTTTGACATACAAATGTAACACGGACTTTTGAATTGAATTGAACAGCATTCAGATTATTTGACTCCTCGCTGTTAACATGATAATATTCGTCATGACTGGAACATATTTATTAAATTATTTAGATGAAATTGTGTAGATATTCATTAATTCTGATTAGAAGGAATGCATTTTTGACAACACATTGAAATAATACAGCGATTAGCGTAAACACTTCAAAAATATTAGAGACCGAATGAAGGAACCATACTATTTGCTAAAAACAAACTGACCGGTGATACAACACAGAATGTTCAATTCAATTAAGTAATGATTATTTGATATCAAATTAGTAAATGAACTGATGGACAGAGTGCATTAATTAGCTACTGAATAGTTTCGTGATTATGGTCGATCACTAGATCAAGATTAGATTTTATTTTTAAATACTACTTGAGTTCACTTTACTACTTGAATTTTCATCTATAGTCAACCAGAATTGAAATCAAATGACATTTAAATTAGCAAATTTTTGTAACACTTCTACTGGGGTCAAGAACTTTGCAATGCCATATTGATTAATTAGGTTCGAAATGGTTCGCATTCCACTATTATCAATATAGGCATAAAACATGGGAACTAAATTGATTAGATATTGTTGAATGAGGTTTGCTTATATTACAGATAATTGATCGCACATTAGTGGCATTATACAATGAAAATAAATAAAAATATTTTAGAATTTAATTACGTAAAGTATCATCCCCAGTCATTCTAACTTTTTTTTCTAATTTAATATACTATTACCAAATAAGATGATAAAATAATACCCGCATACTGAATAAATTAAAGTAATTAATTTCGATAAGAATTTAAAGGGTCCTTTTAATTTCTTGCAGGTTCATTAAATTCAACGAAGTACATCTTCAAATTTTAATTATTATAAATAATCGACACATACGCCAGCTTTCACATAAATCTCTTTTAACATACAAGAGAAATGACATTGTTATAATATACAATGATTATTTTTATGTATCAAAAAGTGAAATTAAATAATTATATGTCATTCTGCAGTTGTTCTGTTTTCCTTCCAAACATGTATCAAGATGAGAAAAATATACAACTAACTTGACCTGATTCACATTTCTAAAAGAAGATAGTAGTAGTACTACTATAGAACTATATAGAAAATAAATGCTCATGTACAACTGTAGCAAATATAATATCATAATATAAAACTAAATTTTACTTGTGGCAAAAAGCTTAGAACCTACCATCATAACCAGCTTATATGCATATCTCCCAGAATCATCTAACCAACCATTCAACATATAAATGTAAGAAAACATTTCTTTAGCTCTGTTGAGAAAGACGCTAGAAAAAAGAAGAAATGAGTTGAAATAATTTCTTTTGTAACAACTAAAATATATAGAAAGGGTTCGACTGGATAAAAGCATAAATCCTTTAACATTACCCTCTTGAATAATTTGTTTTCAAATCCACTAGAGGATTGGAATTTTGAATTTACATAAAACTAACGAAGTGCAAAACCCAAATATAATAGTAGAATACCATAAGTTGCTTGTTACACCATAGGTTAGATATTATATATTATAATGTCATTTATGTATGTTACATCCTATTGATTTTGGATTTTTGTGGAAACAATTTCCAGTGTCTATAGAGGTGATAGAGTACATAATAGACAAAAGTTTTCAGAAAGAATAAATAAATTATTATGGAAGAAATGCTAATAATTTAGAAATGACAATTTATTTTGATGTATAATGAAGTGACCGAATAACATCTAAATGACATATACCATAACTTTCGATTCAAGTATGGTTTCAAAAATACCAGATTACAAACCGTGGTCGTTTCCATATAATCGTTTTGTGCAATTTCAGGCTGTCTTAACTATTTTAACTGAGTTTAATTTGTCAGTTGTTAAATTATGTTGTAGTCCTAACCTAACGATAACCTCCTAAAGGTACAGCAAATCAAAATTCAATTAAAGCCAAGACCGTAAACTATCCCTTATTAAATTTGTGGAACATTATATATAAATATGTTAAGTTCGTGCCAACTTTTATAATTCTTCTATAGTTGCCAGACATTTCAGTTTACAGGTTTTGAAGATCGTCCTCTACTTAGATTAGCTTTAACTCAGTTATTTTTGTAATTTCAATTGTTGTCTACCACAAATTGTACGCTATGTGTTGAAGTTGAGGAGGATAGACAATTTTTTAACATTGAAAACTTTAATTTAACGTTACCGAATAATGTTCAAAACATAGTCCGTTTAATTCAATATTTGTGACAATCAATATTTAATGATTGGTGCAGTTGGACCTCTAATTAGTAATTAATATCAAATTCCACCAACCTAGGCTGCATAGCTGGATCGCGTATTTTGCACAAGAACCGTTATCAAATGGGATCCGATCGGATGGGGACATGATCACGACTATTGGTTTACAAAAACAGCAATAGTAATAATTTGAATCCTGGAAAATTAGAATAATACTTGTTACCAAAAAAAAACTAGCTCATGTGACTGAGTAATTGAAACTATGGATTGATAGAGATTTGATGGAGAAAGGTCTATATTCTATGTTGAAATCCTTTAGTTTTCTAGAAGACCAAGTCATATCCATTACAATAATTTATTGTAGATTAACGAAAGACTAAGGTATTACAGTGTACCAAAATTCAAATCCCAGTGTATATAAAATTTACTTTAATAAATTTATCACTTTGTGATTTAATTTGGGTGTACACATTCATTTCCCCATTGTGGATACAAATAATTTTCTCTGTCTGCGTCATTTGGGATTGTAAGTTAATATACTCTCTTCCGACATAACAGATGTTAATCTTCTTCGCGTCTTCTTACATCTTTTCCAATATTCAAAGCCACTTTTAAACACTCTCGAATATAGTGGTTTTTAATTCTGTCTTGCAATGTTACACCGGATGATCATCTTAACATTCTCATCTCGGTTGTGAGTAGTTTCTGCATATGATCTCTTATTACTGCCTAAAATTCAGAATCGTTAGTCATTGCTGGTAGAAAAACAGTTTCCTACACATTTCCCTTTATCTTTCGTGGTTTTTTTCGATCACATAAAACTTCACACACTGATCTCCACTTGATCGATTCTACCAATTGTTGTGATAAATGCTCAAACATGGATGACCGTTCGTTCAATAGTGTCTTATTGGGGAGTCGATCGATTACCATTAAATGGAAAATCCATGTACTCTGTATGACTGATACATAGTACGTTGGCCTCCAATACCGAATGGTATTTTGGATTCCAGTTAAATTTGAATACCGTGCACTAGGGTACTCTAGTATATAGAAAAAAGTGTCTCTGCAGCCGATATTAGATAAAATAATAAGATCAAGATTCAAGAGTAGTGTAAATTATTTTACAAAAGTTCAGATTTATGCACATACGGAACAGGCATTGTCTGATGAGGCTTTTAACAGTCCAACTGGCAATTGAGACTACAAGTGCAGATACTGTCATATGTATTAGTGACTCGGATAACATTGATTGAAAACCTGTTATGGGTATATATATGAAATGATATGAAATGTTTCCGAAAATATGTAACAGTCATAATGTTATAATGGTACTATACTTGAGCATGCAATATTGCATGGATTCCAGTTAACGTACAAGCTAAATAAATCACATAAATAGTAGTAAATTATGTAGATATTCTATATTAGAGAATCAAAGATATAATTGAGAACAACAATGAAGAATACTAGAAACATTTGAAACACCGATTATTAATGAAAATTATCCATGACCTAGTTCATTATTAACAATGTAGAGTTATTGTATGGCGGAGGACATGGTAATATATTACACTATTAGCGTGGCAGAATCCTTTAGTCTACCAAACAATTCAAGCGTGTTCCAAGCGAAAATGTTTGCTGCCTGTAAGGCATGTGCCCTCTTGATGTTTGCTTCGATTCCCATACAACGAGTGGCGATAGCCACGGATAGTATGGCCACCATTATGTCGCTTACCTCGTCGGTCTGCAAATCAAAACTGATCGAGAAATGCTTCCTTGCATTGATGGAGGCAAGTAACGTGACCGAAATTACACTGTTATGGGTTCCTGGCCACAGAGACATTGCAGGTAATAAGATGGACGACGAACTGGCAAGGCATGGTTCGGGTCTTGATATATCACTGGCGGAGCAAATTTCTGACTTATACTATATGAGAGGGCTACCTACATGTAGATTATCTAGGATTACTTGGACTGAGTTGGGGCGGAGTAAACCGGAAGAACTCCTGCGATTATCTCGTCGAGATGTGGCCAGATCCGTGGCAGTGGTCACGGGACATTGGCCGGTCGGGGGGTCGTAGTTGTGGCGATATATATGAAAGGGAAACTACAGAACACCTTCATTGCAAATGCCCAGTACTTTCTCATCAGAGATATTGGCTGCTGGGTAGGCACATACTACCTAATCTATCGGAAATTGCAACTATACATACTTGACTGAAATTCAAAAGGGAAATGTCGTCTAAGGTAATGTGGTGAAGATCCGTCATAGAACCAGTGGCAGGGGATGAAATGAAGTTTCGATACTGACGCTTAAGCAAATGAACAATGGCGCTTGTTCTTTGACGTCTTATGCTCACATTTGGAGTAAAGTTGGAAATGATTATGAGTATTTGATGAAGACTTGAATAACCATCGATGAAAAATTAATATGTAATTGATTTGAAAATATAAGTTCAATCATACAATAAATGGTTTATAGAAATTATATAAAATGAAAATTCAAGTTCAATCAAAAATGTGCATGCATTCAAAACATATTGGAGTTTAAATTGAATATTGGAAATAATCAATAGGAGAAGCCTTTTTCAATTTATTCATATAATGTTACATTTTAAAATATTTGATGTCTAGATTTATTCGGCTCTGCTGTTTTATTTTAGAAAAAATGAAATAAAATTCAATTGTTATTCATGAAGGTAAATTAGCTGGTATATAGGCAGGAATTGCTTCTAGGCATCAAATTTATTATAATTAAAGTTATGTGCATACTGACTTAGTTTCTATTAACACAAAAAAATTCAAGTTGCGATTATATGAAAGGACGAGGATTAATTGACCGCAGGAACTTGTGAACATTACTTTTGCGTCATATATAACACAGCAAGCATACCTTTATAAAATGAAGAACGATAAAGTTGCGTGAATGTAGAGATTCCACCAATTTGAACAAAAGTTACATTTTGTCATTATTGTTTATCTTCTGGATAATTTAGTGAATCTGACAATGTAAATTTTAATTTATTCAGGATTTAAAATTCGAAACGTGATCACTTGTGGTATTGCAATAAAAGAATTTCAAACTTCCAAATTTTATGTGTTGTTTATAACAATATGAATAATTTGATGAGGTCTGCTAATTAAGTGTCTTTCAATTAGCAGAATATGGTGATATTATAAAATCTAATCCAAAATTACAAATTTTCAAATAATCAAAGTTTTCAAAATTAGGTGCCGTAGAAGCATATTGGGAGTGTCATGCCTAGAGACACACGATTCTTAAACGAAGAAAATAAAATTCAAACGCCATTCAGTGAGGCGTACGGTTAATCAATAAAAACTATGGTATAGCAGTGATCAGATATGTAGTGAAGTGACAATGGTGCTGGCTATAAATTGGAAACAATTACAGTTGTTCATTGAGGATCTAATCACAATCACCCACTGAAGGTTTTATACTACAAATAATTCAATTACCAAATTCAATTCTATTAACAGTCCATTCACGTTTAAAATTCAATGAAGCATTCAAAATATTGGTGTTTTTAAATATAAGAAATTATAGGTTGTGTGTGACATCTATTAACTGCCATCTCGAGATCTATGAATATCATTAAGACATCTTAGTGTTTTCTTCAACTATTTTAGTTTTTTACATCGGATATCGATCTGCTTTTAATAAATGGTAATTGTTTTAATGAAAATATTTATTAGATCTAAGATTCTTGGTCCAATATTCTTTCCGATATTTTAAAGTGTTATGAAGTAAATTCGATTCCCGCATTGCAATAATGAATGTCTCTATTACGTCAAAAAGATACGCCATACAAAGTCAAAATCACGTATATGATTTTAATCAACAGTTTACCTCTTTCTTAATATAATCTTATGGTTTCAGTAAATAAATTAAAATCTGAAATTCATTAAAAATTCTATCTCAATTATGCATTATTATCTAAATGCAAATTATTACTGGCAATTATTTATTGATAGATTAGTCGATTCTCACATTTTCATTACATTATTCGCTCTACATCTTCATTTTGATTCCCCTAAGGGAATTTAAAACCCATTTCAAAAATCTCTAAAAGACTTTAAATATAATTTGTGGTAAGTATCCTCTTACTGTAATTTGCTTTCAAAATAATTTAAATAAATTTTATTATTTCTATTATTTTTCAGCAATGCTGTATAGACAGTGAGAGTGATATCCACCACTTTTTAATGGCAACAATTTAGTTTCAAAAATATTATGGCTATAGAAATTAAATATTTTATGATAAATTTTCGTTACAAAAGGATATATTCTAATAAATGGGAAAAATGCTTTATTTAAATTTTACTAAATATAGTAGAATACATAAAATGTAAAAAAGGAAACATTGATACGTCATGGAATTCGAATTGGCGTTTTCTGTAAATTGAATACTGATATGCGTTAGCAGTTGCAGCGACATTTAAGTTATACTAATATTTATATTGATAAACTAAATCGTAACGTAATTAAATGTACAAAAAATACGTCAAACGAAAATCGACGAACGGCAAACGACAAACGGCAAACGATAAACGAAAAACGACAAACAGCAAACGGCAAGCGACTTTCAATTATACATAACTAATTATCGATATGCATTACATTTTATATGTCACTTCACTTGTATCTTCGCCGGTAACATACTTTTCAAAAACGTCGATATAGTTCTTCGTATTTCACTAAGACATAATAGCATCAGATTATTGACATTTATTTTAGAAATTTTGATGTGAGTCCTTATTACTATCTAGACTTTTCCATCATAACCTTTTATTTTCCCTGGGGTATGGGGATAACAGTGAGCATATTTTACACATATTTATTCAGACACCTTAATATATACCTGATTCCATAATATTTGACCGAATTATCGTATTCATCGTCTTAAGTCTCAATATGTCTCTTTTTAAATCCTCAGTCTATATTGTATTTGACCAAAATAATTTTCAAAACTATAGAACTTTTGATTGCACTTCTGACTAATTTATACATAAATTTTAAAAAATCCCAAATTTGAAATTTTGTGTATTCACTCCAGTGTTAGTATCCCTAATTATAGTTCAAAATATGCATTTGCTGCGTTGCGTTTGAGAACAAACAGTCATTCTTAAGTACTTTTCGCTTAGTTTTCTGATCAAATATTTTCTACATAGTTTGAATTTGCATTTGCATATTTTGCAAGACCTGTAATATTTTAAAAGTATGAGTTGCACAGCTATGTGTTAGGTAATAATTCAGACATCAAATCAATTTGGATTTACCAATAATCAAATAGTGATCCGTTAAAACATATGTACTTCTAAATTATGTGCGTTTAACGGCGAGTATCTCCGCTTTAAGAATATCTGCTAATTTTTTATGAAATTTACCTTCCCAAACATATATATGCTTGTTAATTTGAGTAAATTTGATGTATTATTACATGCAATCTTTCAATAATTATAGTAATCTTGCATACTTGGAGTTAGGATTACACCGAATCCATTGTAATACTCCGCTTATCAGAATATAAAAATCTATCTTAAATGTATCCTTCCTGCGTTTTCTTGCACCGAAACCCACCCAGCTCAATTAAATCATAAAATATCATAAATTCGGTTACCAAGCAAATTGATAACACATCACTCAATAAGTTCGTAGGATGACCAATAAAACAACAACTTTTAGATAAAATTCGACTTTATTCATCAACATAGTCACCTTAAAGAGTGATACATTCATTCCAACGCTTCTCTAACATTTCGATGCCTTTGTTGTAGAATGATCTACTTTTGGTCTCAAAATACCTTTCAGTTTCGTCATTCACTTCTTCATTGAAGCCAAATCTCTACCCCTGAAGCATTCATTTAGGTCTACAAACAGGTAGTGATCGCTGGGAGTCAGATCCGAAAAAAATAGTACATTGTCTTGGTGGAAGAGTACGTATTTTTTTATGACAATAGCGCCATATAATACTGCTATTGATGGTTCTTCCTTTATCAAGGTAATCGACGAATAAAATATCGTGCGCATCCCAAAATACGAAGGCCAAAACTAACCAGTTGACATTTGCGTTTGTGGTGAAATTTGAGCGACCAGACCGTTCAGCATCATCGGTGTTTGTACGGCTCGCGTTTAAAATCAGCAAGCCACTCCTCTACCATTTGTCTCGATGAAGCATTAAAACCACTGAAACTTGTGAACTAAACGTCAGATTGGCATACAATTTTGACAAGTATTGTTTGAAGCTTGGTACTTCCTAAAAATCATATGGGTTTGTCAATAGTGGCGCCATCTATATTTTATCCTACGAAATAATTACGCTGTACTGAATATTACTGAAATTAAATTAGGTGACTGAGTGGTCTAAGTTCAGTTGACTAACAATCAACTATATGGCGATTCTGGAATACTGCTCAAATTCGTCAACAAATTAATTTCTCCGTAGTAAAGTTAGTCGAAAATGTTTATAGTGAAAAAAGCTACCATCGCCACAATATTGGATAATGTTATCAGTAAAGTATGATTATCTGATGATATTCCAATGTTGGTGTTGATAATCAAATTGTCGAAAAAAAACTAACTAAAGTGTATGTGTCATAATTTACTATATATAAACCCATGTTAAATACTATTTATTGGTATAATATCGAAACTATATGATTGGTCCGTTTTAGTGCCGCGTATTCAACATAAACCTAATGGGGATTAAACATCTGTTAAAACAGTTACTGTTATAGTGAACGCCATTGTATTTATTACTTTTTCCACAAACTACAAATGAGTGATAATAATCTAAGAAATGGCGAGAAGTTCTACAACTACTGTTGATATTTTACGTCATTGTAAAGTATTTGTTTCGGGAAATCATTTATGATCAAGTCACCACTTATACGATTTCTTTGGAGCACAGACGCAAATAGTATTCATGCCCATATTGTAGTTTACTGATATCATCTCTGTTCTCGTAAAATCAGTGATAATATATTCAATATTAGCGTATTCTCACTAAATACGTGACATGACGCAACCGCCGTCTGATATTTGATCACATAATTAAATTTCAACCTTCTTTGAAATCGCATATAATTCGTATGTGCAACTAACTCTCTGGATATGTATTTTCTGGTTCCCAAAAAAGTTCGACAACTGTTCACCAATAGCTTCTTTCAAATCTTTTACCATTCTTCATATAAACATAAAAAGGTACTCTCTAAATTAGAACTTTAATATTTTTAAAATGCCGATTTAGAATGGAATAGATGATAAGTTGATGGCTTGATGTGGTAATAAATGAATAAACATAATCTGAATAATGTAGAATTTTACTAAGTGGAAGTTTTACCAAGTTATGTTTTGCATTTTGGTGTAAAACATACAGCTTTGTAATTTATCATCGCCTTTGTTTCTGGCCATTTGGAACTATGATATTGTGCTAAAGTTAAATACTGAATTTTATAACTTTCTTTAGTGAAAGTTTAGTCTTCGAGATGTTGCATAATTATGCAATAAATCTAGTTTACTAATTTTTTGAAGTATTTATCTGATTTTGGAATTCGACATTTAAGATTATATTGTGAGTTTTTATGATGTTCTAAGGTCTGCCTAAAACGGTTCATTGAGTTAAGGGATGATACCCCTAAATCAGCTTAGTTTGTTTCCAGTTTTCAGAACGACACTTAATTCTAATCTTATTGATTTGCATCGAAATCTACAATTGAAATCAGGTGTTGTACGTTAATATGAAATGTCGCAGCCATTTTGAGCGTTAATGAAACTGGCTCACAGGAAATATATAATAGTTTCAGGTATAAGGTTATTATTTTAAGGAACCTTCAATATAACTTTATTAATTGCAAATAAATCAATCAAGGAGATAATGTTATGATAATGTTTAATTACAGTTCATTGCCATCAATTTAAATCCACTGAATGAACTATGAATGAATTCATATGTAGATTTTCCTATATGAAAATGCAAAACAAAATAAATATTTCCGGTATTATTTTTGGAAATTTGTTAAGTATTTTCTTAAATGTAAATACGTAATTAGTAAAAATAGTTATAGATTTCATTTTCATGTTGTTTAATAGATTTTTATGATTTTCATTTTATTTATCTTTATTCAGGAAAGGAAAACAATTAATTATATATAAAACTGGCTACAGAATTATTTTGGTGTTCACAACTCTTGACTAAATTCTGAATGTTTATTTTTTCACTTTCGATTTTCATCTGAAACATTACTCAGAAAAATTTATTGATTATGCTAGAAAATATGAATATTTATTCAGGGAAGATTTGTAGCATTCAATGTTGTGATAATTATGTGCTGACTCAATCGTATGGAAGTCATCATAAATTTATGAAAAACATAATTAGAGGCAAGAAAATATACAATCGGATACACTAATCAATCAATATGCAAAAATTTTATTTAAATTACTATTTACTATTTATTTAGTATATTATCGACACATTTGATGTCTTAAATTATTAAAAAAAAAAAAAAACACAAATCAGTGGTATACACTGCAAACTCATCTATTGGCTTTCAAACTTGATTTTCATACTTACTGGAAATGGCAAGAACGATGTAGTACGAAAGATGTGGTTACATACAAAGATTTAATTAGTTTTCTCAACAACATGGCAATCACTCCCGCGAGTGTCTCAATATCAATGAATCTGCAAATTCCGTTGGATTGAAGAAAAACATTTATAATAATCGCTAAAACTACTATCAACAACTACAAATATTGATTTAATTGATCAATTTGCGGGAAGCCGCATAATAATTTAGATCATAAAGAGGAAATGAAATCTTCAATCACCAGTCTATCTGTCAGAAATGACATCAAAGAAGTTAATTCCGCTGTCACGAGTACAGTCACGTACGTTGTCAATACATTTGTCCTGTTAGGGACGGCGATTATAAATGTACCTACTCTTGCTCGTAACATTCAGTGAAAACATTTATCTGATTTGGTCCTACATAAAAGTACAAATAGTATTTGATAACGACATGAAAAACATAAGAAAAATACATAAAAGTTGTATACATACTACAAATCTCTTCAGTTTCGTTTGAGAATTATTGCAGAATTGATTTACGACTTAAGCAATTTACTAACTATAAATGGTACTCTAGGTTCTGTTAGGGATATATTGATTTACAGGAAAATCTATATGTTTTTATGTTATAATCGTATGAATGAACATATTGTTACGAGTTGTAAATTAATTCAAGAAGACATTTTTAGAATTGATTCCTTGATTACATTTCTTTTTCTTACACTTGCGTATTCCCCAATCATGCTTTGGAATATATCACCATAAGTATTGCATATTAAAATTAGTATCACTGTTGCACATTAAAGTGTACTGCGCAGGCAAATATTGGTCACACATAGTTAAAAGGAATCGCAACCATGTGGTTCAAATATTCGTATCTTTGTGATAACAGTCTGGCATATTAACACTGAGTTACAGTTGCACTAAATACAAAATTATTACCAATGTGACTCAATATGAATACTTTTTTGATAGTTATGACGAGAAACTGAACTCGAATCCGAACGAATTCTGCTAATATGATTAGGTAACAATGTTTTAAAAGTGTGTGCAAATGGTTTTGTAGTTTTTGAAACAGAGTAACAGTTTTTAATTTCAAGATCATATTCTATTTGTAATCTAGCATTATTTTTTATAGTCAAAAGGATTTTTGGTATAGATAATCAAGTGCAGATGATAGTCTGACTTACCTTCATAAACATTAAAGTCGAAGCTTACATTTAGGGGAAACAAGGTTTTCTTGATGTATACTCGGTAAATCTTTTTACAGTATTTGACATGTGGTAACTTACCGAAACTCATGTAGTGGCAGGTGTCCCCACAATTATGTTTCATCCCTAATTCGTTTCTCTTGTTCTTTGTACAGTTGTTTCTAACATTTAATCCAATTCGCTATTATGTTGACGATAGTACAGTATATCATTCTAGCTCAAGACGCAATTGAGTTCACTATGTTATAAATAGCGTGATTTCTTTGTCAGTTTTGAGAGTATTTTGCAGCTCAACTCCTTCGGACTTAAATCTAATGCGAAAGGACATTCATTTAAAGATTCTGTGTATGCATACACACATCTTCGTCTAATAATCGATGATTGTGTGACCGGTAACTTAAGCATCAAATCAATAATGTGAGTGTCCTTTAACTATACTATAGATCAAACGAGAATTTGTGGAGATGGTTAGGTGATGAACAAAATTGTCGTCCAAAGAAAGTGGAATTGGATCGACCATACACTGACCAAGATGTCCAAAAACAACGTATTGAAGAACTGTTATTAAGAAGGCTAGTATTAGTCGCAGGAAATGGACTGCTGGTCAGAGATAGTGAACAATGGCAGTTGTTCAATGATGAAATGATAGATAATAGGATGGCAATTGCTGAGATCGGTAGATCCAAAATATGAACTGTAAAATATAGAAGAGGAATGAAGTTGTTAACTATCAACGAGGTTTCACAACCCAAATTTACCGCTACGTAGTGCAACCGGTAACTCGATCACGATTTATGTCAGTAATGGCGTGTGATCTAGACTAAAAAGAATATAATCTTCAATACATGCGCAAAAAGACCAAGAGGTGAATACAGACATATTATACGTACAAATTTGGATTTTACCAAACAAGCTGAAAACGTATTTGTCAGCTATATACCGATACAAAGAATCCAACTTAAATTTTATCGTATACCATTTAAGTGTTTTATTGAGTAAAAACGGGTGTATAAAATAGTTGATAATTCCTGATCTTTCGGGATATATACTAGTCAAACTAAAGGTGAGCACCTGCAACTAACAACAATACTAAAACATGGGTTTTCCAGAGGAATCGAATTGAATATTTTTTACTTAAAGTGAATTAAACTTAAATTTTTGATATTAGGCCATTACTCCATTCTAAATACTTTATTGATCAATTACTTTACAGACATGTGGCTTCATTAGTGTATATAAAGTTATAAAATTTCTGTCATTCCACTTTCACGTGTGTGGTCAATTTATATATGACTTAAAATAAACTTTCAAATCATTTGGCGGGTGAATGAATGATTTACTTCTTTAGCACCACATAAATAATAGGGTATATTATTTACTCTGATGTAACTATAAACATTTATAGAGCTCATTGTATTACTGATATAAAACATTAGTGTAGAAGTGGTGCTTTATAACACTGAATTATACCTAAATACCTAAATGCTGATAATTCGAAAGAACATAAAAATAAATGCTCAAGATGAGAAAACTTACAGAACAATCAGAGATTATTTGGTGCAAGATAATTGGGGTCCAGAAAATGGTCTGCACTGACAGCAGGAGAGCAGGAGAGTATAATATGATACATTCGCACCACAGAGTTCAAGATAACAACTTTTATATAAATCAACATCTGATCAAACAGGCAATTAAAACATTGA
>JANSTX010009124.1:0-19267 GCA_027564355.1 Penthetria funebris | reverse complement strand
ATAGTATATTAATAATAGGTTTCAATAATGATTATTAATTAATTGCATACATTAAGATGTGAATAAATTATACCAGTTCCAACATAAATGTTGCAAAATTGCAGCAATAAATTTAATTACTTGTATGTTCACAATTAAACAACTTATTTGTATATTTAAAATTAATTAAAGTGGCTTATCTTATGTACAGTGTCAATTGGTTAATACTATGAAACATTAATGGATTTGTCAATTAATTTCTTTTTATAAAGTTATTTATACTCAATAAATATAACATATATTGTTAATTTATAAAATTACAATGAATTTCTGGATACTTTAAAATATACACTTATATGCAAAGTATAAGGATAATTCAACTGTTCTAATTCAACTGTTATAAAATTATGAAATAACTGCATCAAATCATTTTTATTGCTTCTCAAATGTAATTAAACTTCTTAAGATAAAAGAAAGAAATCTAAACAATTTATTTTGAAATTAAACAAAAAAAAAAAAGAATTACCAAATTATTACATAACTAAACAAAGTAAATTTGAAAAAAAAATCAAAATAAAACATTATTACAGCATCTTTCTTTACCGTACTTATTATTTAAATAATTTTAAATATCTTTACCAGACAACCTTCAACTTAATAATTTTCATTATCAAGCTTTTATTAAGAAATTTTTTTAATTTTTTATTGTTATTTCAACTTGTAATGCAACAAGAAAGGTGAATAAAAAACACAAGAATGGTATAATAATGAAAATAATAATACCAGACGAGGAAATCGTGACACCGTATGTACAATTGAATTAAGACATGAATGTTTAGTTTAAAAACCGGAATGTTCAATTGAAAAATTATGTAAATAAACATTAAGTATTTAAAAGATAATGAAGATTTATGTATTATGTATTTCTAATATTAAATAGATTTGAATTTAGAAATTATACGATTTTAACTTTACATGTAATTTAATTTCAATGTGTTTTAAAAAAAAAAAATATAGAAGAAAGTGCACCATTTATTTCTGTAAAGGTGATTTTCCATACTCATCTCAAGTGTTCAAAATTAAATCAATCAAAATTAAAGTTATTAGTCATAAAGTGACTGTCTTCAAAAAATATGGTGAATGTTTATATTTTTATGTGGCTGCAGTAATTTAAAACAGTTTAGTAAAGATTTGAACCAGTTTTCATTATTGTGTGGATAAAAATGTTTTATAAATAACAAATTCGTTTTATATTATTTCTATTAATAAATAACAGTTATAAAGATGTTGATATTTTAATAATAACAGTTATAAAGATGTTGATATTTTTGACAACTTATATGTTCTTTATGTTGGGTAACTACTGTACTGATGAGAACTATTAGTTCGAAACATTTTTACATGATAATATTTTTGTGTCTCAAATCAAAGTTATTATTAGTTTATATATTTTCATTTATTGGACCGAATTTCCAAAAAAAAAAACAAAACCTCTACATTATTTCATAGTGTTATGTGCGCTATTAATTAATAATTGGAAAACTGTAATAAAAATTCACTTTTACATTATTTAATCGGTAATTTTTTTTTTTAAAAAACCATATATTATAAATTTATTTTTTCTCATTTATCAATGTCATCAACATATTGATTCTTAGAATTTCTTGGCACAAACCTTTCAATTAAACTATTTTAAGTTTGTAGTGAAAAATGTGAAAGAATGCAGTGAATGATTCTGAGTGATATCTATGTACATATCCTCATTAATGCAAGTATTGATATATGATTTTTTAAACAATCACCGTCAAGTTGCAGTTTCCTCCTTAATTTTATTATTATTTAATATGTAATGTTACTTAATCATCAGCAGAGTAACAGATAATTAATTTCGAAAGTACAATTTTTAAATAATTTTTTTATAAATACAAATAAATAACATATAGTGTTAAATTATATCTGCAGAAATTGTATGCACAACTATATAAGGTATGCAAAATTAAAATGTATATTTTCTTTGTGGGTGAAAGCATAAAAAACTGAATGTTTAAAAAAAACATTACTATTTTTAACATTACCTCTTGTTTTTAACATTTTGCATATAGTCATATAAAAAATATTTTGTTTTTAATAATTTTTTAATACAATATTTTTTTTTTTACAACTCCGCCAAGAAACTATTACTCGTATTAATGCAGACAGACATACAGTCACAAAATAATTAAAAATATGCTATTGACACCATTTTTTTACACATTTTTTTTAATGGTATTTCGAAATATGTTAAATATTTTACATAATTGTGTCTAACGAAACTATGATTATGTACATTAAAATATGCACTACATAATTATATAAATGACAGATTATTAATATGGTACAATTGAAATAATGAATTTAATTTAAGACCTCTACTAATAAACTTTCAAGCATTTTGGAGGTGATCAACAATTTTTTTTGTTACGATTTTAAATTTCAATTATTCAAAGATTTAAAGAGATCATTAACAAAAAGTGCCATTCTGGTCTTACTTCATCATACATGCCGATTTAATTTATAAGTTAAAAATCAAATATAATTATTTAATTTATTAGTTGTTATAGATTTTGATACAAATAGTTTTGTAAGAAGAAAATAAAATAAACTATAGAGTTTTATTGGAATTTTCAGTTTTTTGCTACTAACAAAGCATCATGTGACTGATGTACCATTAACAATTTAAATTAAATATCAATTGTATCTATTTGATAATTCAAAATGTATAAAAATTAACAGACCTTATCAGCAAAGACAGCTACCATATTTTAAATTATAAAGAAAATGTGTTAAATTTTTTTTTAAGACCGTTTCGCCATTTCTAGACGGATGTTTTAATTAAACATTTTAATTAATCAGGACATTTTTATCTAACATTCAAAACATTTCCGATTTTAGAATAACATAAATTTGGTTTAACTAATTTATACTGTTCAGTATATAAATAAACACAGTAAATATTATCTAATCTTCAAACCGATTGAGATTTTAGCAAAGACATTGACCAATAATTTCATCGAGAAATTAAAAACAGAATTTTTATTATCATTACTGTACATGTACACTTTATGCATAAAGATTAAGTGTTAATTATCATCTAATAAAGAGATATACCATAATTTAATTTATATATTATTAATTAATTTGTTATAACTGTTATGCTTATTAATTAAACGAATAAACGAAAACAAACAGAATTGCGACAATGATTTTAGCATTACATAAAATGCACTTAAATTTAAATTTTAATCTAATTCTCAAACCGTTAACGTTTAAGACAAGCCCAATATTTTAATTTATCAGGAAAAATGAAAACCAAAAATTTGTTAAACTGATATAAGCTGGGAGCATTTAAAAATATTAAGTTTAAGTTTATAACTAATCTTCAAACCGATTGAAAAATTACCAAAGATTTACACCATTTTCGTATTTTACACGTAAATAAAAACAGAAATATTTGTTATATTCATGTGCGCTTGTCATGCATAAATAGAGAATATATTATACATTTGCTGAGATCTTTAAATATATCCATCTACTTACTTTTCTGATCGATACTAAATACCAGTAGAACAGACGTTTTAAAAATGATTAATATAAAAAGCATGCCATATGAAATAGTCTCAATAGAAATCATGCTGTGTAGGTAGTACGTTTTAAGTCTAAAATATCAGGAGAACAGAAGTGATAAGAATGACAAAAATAACTTAGCTAATAATGAGTAATATTTACGAATATTGGTGAAATTTACGAATGATGTTAAATCTAATAAATATATCCTAGGTAGCCCTTGGGAGCGGTCCAACTCTTTAAGTCATTAACGTTTTATTTGCATTACATTAATTGATTTCTCCTGTCCTATTTCAGAATTAATTTTGAAACGATAATTAAGCTTACCACCAATGCATGTTTCCTAATAACAATATATATGTTTATTTCACAATACTAAATTCATTTTGAACTTTTTCATATACATATTATATTGGCTTAAGTTAGGATCATTAGTATAATTAAGGTTACAGTTCGGAAATAGAATTAGTAATAACTATATGAAATATATGGTAATAAATAATTAATTGCAATTCTTTAAAGAAAAAATCAAGTGTATCTGATTGGTTAAAACTTGCAGATACATATTGTAGTTGAAATTGCAACAATGTAATTTTTTTTAAAAAAAATAATTAATACCATTTATGTTTTAAAGAAAATTAATTAAATGCACATACTAGTAAGGATTTGGAAAACAAGAAACGACAATTTAGACAAATTTACTTTCTACATATATAAACTGTAATAAATACAGATTTACAAGTATTGAATCATAATTAATGGTCAATTATCATAGTCAATCATTTATAGAAAAACATTCCATTCTCTACTAGATTAAATTGTTTCATAAAAATACTTGATTCTTATAATTAGGCGCAGAATTAAACAAGTATCGTAATTTTTAAAAAACCTATTAAAGATTCCAACAAGTAATTTAACTTTCACCACTAAGCAGGACAATGACTTTAGTAGTAGTAAATCTAAAACTCTAATTTTTAACACTACATGATAAGCTAATTTATAAAAAAAACAATACAGTCAAACTGAGCTCTGTACATTAGCATGGATTTACAATTTTAATAACTGTTATAATGTGCTGACTCACCATGATGTAAAGTACACACTAGTTATAATTTAATAAATTAATGAATTTAAATTATATGTATAACTGTTCTAATATAACTGTTATAAAGTTTATTAAGTAACAATATGTTTCCTATTTTATGACAGTTATTCGTATTGTGTTATTCTATAATTTTCTCAGTCATTTTTCAAATTACTTTTTATACAATAATTTAAAGTTATTTTTAAATTTTAATATTTTAAATTTTTTTTTTTTTGTGCAGGTGTACCAGCAACACTTACCTACTTTAATATTGATCAAACCGTTTCTGGATCACCAGAATTAATTCCATATCCAGATTGGAAGAGTAATACAGTTGGTGATTGTGAAAATGGTTTACATACAGTTTTTCGTATAACAGCTGATAAATGTGGTCGTTTATGGGTATTAGATACTGGTACCGTTGGTGTTGGTAATGAAACCGAACAAGTGTGTCCCTATTCAGTGAATGTTTTTGATTTAACAACAAATAAACGGATAAGACGTTATAATCTTAGACCAGAAGATACAAATCCAAATACATTTATTGCAAATACAGCTGTCGATATTGGTAGATCATGTGACGATACATTTGCATACTTTTCCGATGAATTGGGTTACGGTTTAATTGTCTATTCATTGGAACAAAATAGATCATGGCGTTTTGAACATGGTTTCTTTTTACCTGATCCATTACGTGGTGATTTCAATATAGCTGGTATAAATTTCCAATGGAGTACCGAAGGTATTTTCGGATTAGCATTAACACCATTAAATTCAGATGGTTATCGTACATTATTCTTTAGTCCATTGGCCAGTCATCGTGAATTTACTGTATCGACACGTGTGTTACGTGATGAATCACTTGTTGAAACTAGTTACCATGATTTTCAATTTTTGGATGAACGTGCCCCAAATGGTCATACAACATCAAGAATTATAACCGATGATGGTATTATGTTATTCAATTTAATTGATCAAAATGCTGTTGGATGCTGGAATACAGCAAATGCATATTCACCACGTTTTCATGGTGTTGTTGATCGTGACGATGTTGGTTTAGTATTTCCATCCGATGTTATTTGTGATGAAAATCAAGATGTTTGGGTATTATCCGATCGTATGCATGTTTTCTATTATTCTGAATTAGATTTCTCAGATGTTAACTTTAGAATCTATACAGCACCATTATCAGTATTGGTTGAAGGTACTGTTTGTGATTTAGGTGGTCGTACAAATGTTCATAATCGTTTTGGTGGTGATTATGTATCACAATATAATCAACAACAACAACAGCAACAACATCAACTACAACAACTACAACAACAACAACTACAACAACAACATCAACAACTCATCGCACAAAATAATAATTATGATAAACGATCATTTATACCACATTCGCATTACCCACAACATAATCCAATTGGTTATCATCCAACAAATTTACCATACAATCAACAACATTTAAGAACAACAGTTGACAATCGTCTTGAACAACATCAATCATCATTTAATCTACAAGATCCACATTCACAAATCTATACAACACAACGTGTACCAAAAGCATTTGTTTTCAATCAACATAATGGAGTTTCCTTTAATACGGCAACTGGAGGTGGTGGTTCACCACATCAGTTTACAAGTGGTAGCCATTTAACACAATCACCGAAGTCATCATGGTGGTCTAGTAATTTATGGTAGATTATTAATTAAATTTAAATAATTTTAGTATAAATAAAACCATTTTCATTTAAAATTATATACATTATATTATATATTTATCATAAAATTCATTTGACAATAGCAGAAATAATAGAAATAATAAAAAAAATTATGACCAGTTTATTCGATAAATAGAGCAAAAGAGGGCAGTATGTTGTATGCCAGCAGCAAAAATATACGAAAGTGCAATAAATTGATATTTTCGAAAAATAAATGCACAAATTTATCATAATTAACTGTTCTAAAATCTACAATACCATAATTCTTGCAGATTTTAGTATCAGATTGTTAATTATATAACTGATGCAGACTGTCAATTACTTACTTAAAATGATAACAGTTTTTTGTATTTTATGTATAAAAACACATTATTGCATTTATTGAAAGCGTTGTTCGTGGCTAACATTGCCAACTACATTATATTATCTATTATTATTTTTTCTAATATTATATTTATTGTTTTGTAATTAATTTTATAGTAATAAATTGTACATTTCACTATAATTAAAGTTTTATTTCTTAGTACCCGTTTACACGATCCAACTTTTATCGAAATGAAATCGAATTGGATGAAAATCGAATGAAATTGTGTCGTGTAAGTCATGTTAAAAGACTAAAAGTTTAAAGAATGTAAGTTCCAAAATTGAGTTCTACTACATCTTGCAATGAAATTTGACCACCTATTATAATGATACATCAACATTTATTATTATATGTTGTTAATCGAAAATTAGGAATTCCATTTCTATTTAATATCCTATTTAAGAAATTTGTTAACCATTAAAAACCATTATCGCTTAACAATTTTCAAAGATCTGGATCAACTGCCTTATTTCGCTTTATGTTTTCCTCTAACAATGACCCAATAAAGAAATTGATGCAAGAATTTACCAATGAGTATATTTGTCGTTTAGCAGTTGAAGGAATTATTGCTTCAATCTATAATTTATTATCTTGGTCTTCAATATCATAACACCAAATGGAAAAAAATTTAATTGAACGAAAAGTTTTTCGACTAATCACCGACTGCCGGTATCGAAAGAATAGACCGAATATTGGTTAGACAGGCTTTAAAATGTTTAGGCAAAATTAGGGCCTCAGAAAATCTCATCCTCCGAAGATGCAATAGACCGACCACATATTATAAATAGGTTAATCAAAGAATAAAACACCCAAAATGAACCTATTTTATTTGAACGATTACTATATATATATAACGATTACTATATATATCCGACCTCCTAACCACATACCATCAACGCTCTGACGCTGACACGGCTTTGTTTGACAATATTGAACAAAATTCTAATTGCATTCTCGATGACCTATAATTATAATACGAACTCAACAGTTGAAACATCATAAGATTGATTTTTGTGCTTTATCTGAAACGAGAAAAAAAAATGACTATGTTCTCATTTATAGTTGCAAGGATAAGGATCAACGAGCTCATCAATTTGAACAGAACATTCATAATATATAATTCCGAAGTGATAGATTACTTACAGCATCTTTCAAATTCGGTAATAATTTTATGCATATAGCCAGTACTTATGCACCGGATTTAAATACACCATGAAAAGGAACTGAGTCATTTCATAATATGACTTAAAGCAGGAGTTAGATAGCTTCTCATCTAACGACAAAATAATTATATTGATATGAATACTAGGGAGGGAAATTCGGTATTGAATGGCGTACAACAAATATTTAACGAGGAAACACTAAATGAAAATGGAGAGGCATTGATAGATTTTTGTGCTAACAATAAACTTCGAATTAACAATACCTTTCCCACATAAATATCAGCATAAATACACTTGGTATAACACCAATGGTCCACAGTCAACTATTGACTACATTATAACAAACAGAAGTTTTTATCCCTCACAAATTTTGGATATAAGTCTTCTTTTATCCGGCAATGTAGATAGGGATCATATGCTGATTCTCTATAAGATCAGAATAATTGCAAAATTAATAAAACCTAAGACTCCAGAATATATTCAAAAAACAAATATTATATCTATTATTGATCCAAGCACAAGACAGATATATTAGAACAGGTTACAACTTAAAATCTTGAACAATTCCATCAAGGATGAAGATAAACTTAAAAAAGCCATGGTGCAAGTTAGAAGAAAATATTAATAACGCAACATATGAAGCGGTTGGACTAAGGCATTTAACCATGGTTTACAGAAGAAGTAAATATTTTAGAAATGGTAAAACGGCAGACGTACCAACGTATATAAACTAATTAGAAACAGAATTAATTAAAAAATAACACAAATTAGAAAGAAATACTGGAACCGTTTCTGTAAAGACATGAATCGTGATTTGTATGATGGACAAAAGAAAATTTGGAACTTTCTCAGAAATAGTAAGAAACCTGTAAATGAATATACCCAAAATTCATCAGTATCTGCTGAACCATGGGTAACGCAATTTCCAAAATTTATATAGGCACAGAGTTCAAGATAATAATTTTTATGTCAACCAACACATGATTGCACAAGCAAATTAAAGCTCACAAATGGAATACCAATATCAGGAATCCGTCTGGTTGATAGTTTGAGTTCAGGAATTGGTTATAGAATGGAGTTATTGGAGAGACCATGTAAATATTGCAATGTAATAACGCCCAGGTGAAACACGACCTATAGAATGGCGAGAAAGTTGGAAATTCGAATATCAAAACTAAAGTGTGAGAAAAACACAGGTCTATGATCTTACGATAGAATATGAAGATGAAGCTAATTTTAAAATAAAAAGTTTGATAGGTAAAGTACTCGTATATTGTAATTTTATTTTGGAACTTCCTGAAGTCGTTCTATGTATTACCTCATATACTCAAATAACTGCTATCAATTTTATGTACGTTTATTGCCAAGCATTTAATTGCAATATTATGTGAAAAAAATATTAATTGAGAAACTCGACTTATTTACTAAAAGAATTATACAGCTTTTTTATTTACATATTTATAAGTCTATAAATACAATATTATGATATGTTTTGGCAATAACATCAATTTAATGACCCTAAGGCTTCATAATTTTCAGCTATAAATTTTGAAAATGAATCATAAAATATTTGAGCTTAAATCTACTTTTAAAGATGAATGATGGCAATATAACGGAAATATTATGGGAAATTAAATGACAAGATTAATATTAGTCAGAAGACAAGTACACAACATGTATCTACATTTAGATGAATATGTTTAAGATAGTTGCTTTCCAAGTTTACATACACTCTATAAGGGGATTTCACGATCTTTGTTCAGTAGCTTTCAGTTCGTTTCATCTTCTACCGGGAGTACTAGCCACCCTGATGATCGAGTTTTCTGCTAATCAGATCAAGTGTTTTTTGTTTTTTTTGCACTATCACCGACTAATCGCTACAATGTATGATAAACAACACAATGTATGATCGATACAATCCCGCTTTCTTCCGTTCACTATTGTGTTCATCGTGTTTAAATCAGCCAATCTTTATAAATTCTCATTTGATTCGGTATTCGGTCAAATAAGTGGGCAAATGTTTTTCACATACATACCCTCAAATTACCTTTTACTCTGTTGGCGATCTTCAAAATAAGTATTTAGTTCAAATGTAAAATAATTTGTCTTCTAAAATATCAGGAGGTCATTGAGCGTTTATCGTTAATTGGACTAATTCAGCAATTTAACATAATCCCAAAGAAAGGACTCCATGATCTTGGTAGTCAGTTAACATTTATTGAGATTATATGACCATTAAATTCAATGGCACGTTGCACAGTACCTTATTGTTGTAATCACAGTTCATCCAATTATCAATTTTTCAAAACAACATGTTTCTGAATCGCACTCGATTGACTGTGGCAATTTTACCACCTTAATTTTTGAAGAAATAAGCCACCAGCATGTAATGCGTAACATATACATTTGTGGTATATAATATACTTGATAGTCCGAGCCATTTATCAAAATTTGAAATTTTTCGCGTGCCGTTTCGCGAGATTAAATACGTATTTAGAAGGTATGAAAACATGGTCGGTCGATTACGGACGATTACGCCAGTGTTTATGTTTGTTTGCGCAGTTTTCGATGAGTCATATCAATCTTAACTTGGACTGAAATGGAATTTGTTACAACGTTGCACTTAGTCTTTCATATTTGTTGTCAGTAATTTAAAAGACATTTGGAAATACATACGGAACGATAATAATAATTTGAAATATAATAGCTCAAAAATGAAAAGGGAACTCGGGTACATTTATCGTGAGCCACAAATAATTCTTCAAAGAGCCGCAGGTTGCCCCCACCTTGTACTATACTATACTATTCTGACTTATTGTGAATAAAATAGAATTTGATTTAAGAATTAATGAATAAGAATGTGTCCATTTGGCTGCTGAATTGCATACATCTATAATTTGCTTCTATCTGACAGCAAATAAAATATATCCACACTTTTATCATTTATTGATTTGATGACATAGGGTGAATAAAAGCATTTACGCAGCATTCTGGTGTTGTATCAACGATTGCATTTTGAATTTGTTCTTATTTATATTATATTGTTCTTATGCAACGAGACTTAATCGGTTTTTTTGGAGTACATCTTGCATTTTAAGTAAACACACACGAAATAATCAGGGAGTGTCAATGTAGCGGATCGCTAGTCAATATCACCATTACCTGTAGCATTCCAAAACTAATATGGTCTAATGATGCAATGATCGCTGGTACATCAATAGATGATCATTTATTGTATGGTATTTGTACATCATTTGTGAAAAATACTATTTTTACATTTACAGCGCATCGAACCCAGATGCTTATTGTACAAATACTGACCTGATAGTTTTTGGAATCTTAATGTATAGTGTGGGAAAGTTGAAGACTAATTGGGGCTAAAACAGGTAATCAAGGATTATTAAAACCAGTGTAAAGTGAATATAGGGGTAAAAACGGGGGATAAAAGAGAAGAAGGAAAACGGGAGATCTAGTCGTAGCGAGTCACTCCGGTACTGAAGACTCGACTGAGAGATCGATAGATAACTAGTGACATTGAGAGAGTAGTCAACACAGAGTTGAATCTTAAAGATCAAGAAAAAAATGTGTATTTGTCATTAGGGGTCTTCTGGCTATTTGTAACAAAGAATCTTGATTTTTTTTATTAAGTTTACAAGTAGGTTTTAAGATCGGCCTAATTGAGTGGTTAAATTTCAATGTATTTGTAAATCTAATACCAAGATATTTTATGCTCAAGATGGTAGGTCAGCAATATAAAGGCGAACAGGATGGCATGAAGATTTGACATGTGGTTATCAATGCGAACTCTAGAGGATCTACTCGTTAAAAAATTATGTGATCAGTGTCGGATTCAATTTCGGGCTTAAGTATTGGAATAACTGTTGCTCTTTGCCACGATTGGGAAACATAAGCGTTGTTAAATATCTGAAATACATTTTTTTTTTTGAAGTTCGTTTTATTATTCTATTAGAGTAACCATTGGCTCCTTTTGTTGTTTTATTTTTGGTTGTCCTTATTGATAGATAGTTCGTTTACCGATAAGAAGACTGTTTAATAACGATAGTCTTAATATATAGGCGAGTGGTATTTTAAGCGTAAACATGTATTTATCGATGGCAGTGCATTCAGTGGCTAATTTGTGGTCTGGCAAAGTCATTGGTAATTTGTTGATTTATGTGTTCTAAAAATTTTTGATCACCTTCGTTTTCATTCTGATAATAAATGTTGGCCTTCGTTCGACAAATCGCCAGTTGGCGATCAGTTAATAGAACCAAGTTGGGTTCCATGTGGATTGTGATAGTCATCGGTAATATTTACTTTTTTATATTTTTATAGACATTGTGATCAAGTCTAATGTTACTTAACTTATTCTGTCAATGTTTTTTTTTAAATAGAACCTAATTTGTGATTGAACCTAATCTTTTTTTGGAATTATTAACAGGTGTCCTTGAGACATTCCCATCAATTTTTTGTACCATATGTTGGCTACATTATCGCTTAGACTTTGCTCACTCTCTATGTTAATATTAAAAGTTATTCATTACACCTACACGTTGAATGACTGACTTGCTCGGAAAATGATTAACACCAAAAAATATCGTAATTTTCTTTGCTCATTCACAATAGAACCATTATTTTAATAATTTTTTATAATTACTTCAACACGTGGTGCTGCAGTAATAGATGCTATATAATAATTTGTTATCGACCACTCTCTATGACTGTCTAATTCCAACTGACAAATATCATACAAACAAAAATGGCAGCCAAACATAATATTTACCCTATATGGTTTTGCATTCCATTTTGTAGCAATTTTATATATCTTGTCACTAATTTGTGACCCTAATCATTTTATTTAGCACAAATTTTATAAAAACTAGAGCTTAGAAGTGGCGCAACCGAATATTCAGTATCAATAATATTTAAGCAATTTTGATTGACTTAAATTTGAAGTTAATTTTTAAATATTGTGTATTGATTATAAATAGTTGGGATTGATGTAATTATGAGGCGACGTTAGTCTGAATTTACTGTGTTCATTATTTTCATTATTATTCTCGATAATTCTGACTTTGGATTCCTTGTACATTTAACATTCATTATCATCGTATCCACAATTAATAAATTATGTGTGTTTATTGACAAATATTTTTATCGATAGATGCAAATTTTAATGATAAGTGCAAGATTCATAGGTATTGACTTATTGTTATTTGAGAATGTTTTGTTCAATTAGATTTTTAAAAATACTCCAAATTCATAACTATAATTTTTACTGATCTTGTCATTGGTTTTAAAATGATATTAAAAAAAATTGATTTATTTCACAAAATGCAGTGTACACCCATCATGCTGCTGTGTAATGCAAGAGATATTGTTATGCACTTAATATAACATATTGTTCTCATAGCGTCTACTTTAATTTTTATTGAATAAGAAGGCGTTAAATAAGACGTTTGTTTTTTTTTTGGTTTTAATATTAAACTAAATCATTTTAAATTGTTTTTAAATTACACCGTATATTGTTAAATATTACTGGTATAAAAAATATCAGAGGTAACAATTCATATTCGGTGTGGTATATGCGATGAGGAATATTTTATTGGTTGCATATACATTTACAGTATGGTAACTAGACGATTTAATATACCCAAAGGGGGTTGACAGAATTTTAAAGTAGGATCTCTTTTTAAAGGTATCAGCTATTGTCTTACATAGTAACATGTGTAACATTTTCTTTAAAAGTCTATATACACCCATAGACAGTTGATAGATGCTTTTAGGCATGACACAATTTTTTGAGCAAATTATATCTGAACACATTAGAAGATGCATAAATAGATACCTATACGTTTGACTAAAACCGCTTTAAATGCATGCCTGCATAATATACATTTAGATATAAAAATATGCAAGAATCAGGCCCAATTTCTGTCAAATTATTTTATGCCAAATAATAACACCTATTTAGTACTTAATTATAGGAATTAGTGATGAAACACACAAAAAAAATAGCCATTCTTGATTGATTGATTTTCTAATTTATATTATTATTATGAGTATATTAATAACTAAATGGTATGAAAGTATCAAATTAAAAGTCAGTATCGAATTACCACAAATAATTATAATAAAACTCTTTTAGTTCGCTTTTTTTAAAAAAACATTTTCAGAGTATATGCAACTTTTTATATGTAATTCGATACATTACTTTAGTGATGAATATTTAATGCCATTTAATCATAACGAATTAAATAAACTGCCAACTAATTACAACAATAGTCCTATGTATTAGTAGTTAAAGTATTTAACTAAAAAATTGTATATGATAGCTACTTAATTAAGTACAAGTAAACAAATTAGAGAATGTGTAACAAAATTTTTTTTGTTTCTGTGAATACTAAAGATTTTTAATTCACCTTGAAATAAATAAATGTTTTTTTTTTGTGTACTTTCCTATGCGAATTGACTTGACGCATTGCTTATTAGGTGTGCTAAATTATAAAAATTTAGCTTGACAGAAAGAACAAAAAAATAGTTTATTTAAATTGATATTCCGGGGTTATGGCCAATAATTTGTATAAAACTATGTGCTATTTTACTTTATACAATATACTTAATTGCACGAGAAACGGCAACTAATAGCCTTGGATCGAATGGAAACACGATGACTACTTTTGGCTTGCGTAAACGGACACAATTTGGAACCTATTATAGAACATTAAACTTTTTGATTTCTGTCGGTTTGTTGATAAGCGTAATGTGTAACAATACTTTAGATTCACGCATGTCAACTTGCATGTTGCCTTGTTGCGATTAGTAGATCGACAACTGTCATATGCATGGGCTAATGCAAAAGTTCAGCTCGAACAGCATGAGTTAGGAGTCTTTTATGGGTACACACGGAGTTGGTGATGTGAACAATAATATAGAATTGGTGGTACTACATTTGCGCATTAAAGAGTAATCAAAGGAAGTTAGATTTCACCGGACGGGTGATCCAGAAGTCAAATACATCAAATAACCATTAGTGAAAGATGGAGAAATTCTCTGTTAGTTATCACTCACTGGCATGGTATCGCTTTGCTGAACACGATAAACAGTAACAGCTAATATCGTACATGACGGGATCAGTTGAATTTTGCAACCAGGTGTTTGACAAGAACGGGCCGGTTTCCGGCATGGTAGATTGTGCATTAATATATTATTGTTGAGCAGTCGATTGAATGGCAAACGAAATTGTTTATATTATTTGTCGACTTCAAGTAGACACTCGATAATATTGATCTCGTTATGATGTAGACAATTCTAAAAAGTAATGGAATACCGTCGAAACTAATAAATATATTCCGCGGTCAATATAACGATTTGCAATGTAGAGTTTTACATTTTACACAAAATCACAATGGCCACCATACTCACCAGATTTGAATCCAATTGATGTCTATATATGATCCATTTTGGAAGCTAAGGTGATAACTTCAATTCCAATTTTTAATTTCAAAAATTCTTTAAATTTACAGTTAAATATTATACAAAAAATACTACATTTGTGATAATTAACAATTTATAGATGGCAAATGCATCTTGCCCACAATGCTTACAGTGTATTATAATGAACTTCTTTTAAAATTTATGGAGGTGATAAAATAACTTGTGGAATTCGAATTATGACTTCTACTGGAAAAATGGGGTTGATAAATCCAGTATATAGTGACTGTAGAAATATGGGAGGGACTATAGGAGAAGAAGATGCGGGGTTGATGGGGCTAAGTAGTACAATATCGATGACATAGAAGCCTCGACCGAAATGTCGACCAATTAAGCAATGTCAGACATAGTCAGCACAGTTTTGCTTGACATCAATTGAGGCGTGTAAAGGGTTGTGAGTACCAGAAAGAGTATCTTACAAGTGTATATCGATGTTGATAGCTATTGTGATGCCTTTATAGGTAAATAAACCAGCATTATTATTATATAGTCTATCACTAATATCTAGATGATATAGGTACATTGTGGATGTTTGATCCTATGGTTTATCGGCTCGCCGAATTGAATGGGTCTACTGCTTCATCGCTTGAGATTTTTTTTTATTTCGGCTAAAAATCTCAACGCCTGTTTACAGCCGCAGCACGGTAAATTATTCAGTTACTAATATGTCTATATTCACCCCTATAGGATACCAGAAACCGTGACTACTCGAAGAACTTTGCGTTCCAGAATTCGAATTATTTATTGTCTCCAAGTGTAAGTTTCAGATGTTAGATGCAGATGCTATGTGTTATTGTTATTGTTATTGTATGCGAATCGGATATATATTCACCGGTACGAACTTTAAATGCCCTATTAGTTAAAAAATTGAAAATAACAAGTATTAGGTGGTCGCCAAATCGGTGCACATATTTCAGTTTATAGATTAAACCCTTTGTCCGATATTTGTACGATGTCAAATAATTTCTTGCAGTTAAGAGTCGCATCAATGGTCAATTCACGATCATAGATTGGCACAATGACCATGTCTACCATGACAATAAGTGCGTGAGAAGTGGAATAACCCCTTCAGAAACCAATTTGTGAGTTAATTTGTTTGTAAAGAATGTGGTTGAAATATGCGCATAGGAACCAGAAAAATTTGTTTTAGAATCTCTTGATGAGTCAATTTGAAAAGCCATCAGGACACTTAGTTGTTTTGTTATTAGTAGATTTAATAATATTCCATAGTTCATCCGTTTAAAGGAATGCCTGCGAGTAGTAATAGTCTATATAATCAGGTGACGAAAAGGATATCGGGATTAGTGATAAATGATTGATTATTGGATTCGTTGTCAAATATGCCTATTTTGTTCATATACCAGTACCAATTACTTTTTAAATGTTTTTGTACACCTTATGATCAAGCCGAATATTACTTAATTTATACTGCCAGTGTTTTTTTAAATAGTATCTTATTTGGCATCTGATAAAGGTATTAAGACAATTTATTTGTTATTTACTTACATTGACATCCCGTAAAAATCTTCTGTTTATGCGATGATATTGTCTCCTGAAATTGTTTTTAAGCATAATGATATCCATAACCTTTTAAGGTAGGGGAGTCATATTGTGAACGTTAATGTTAAGGGTTGGTATTAATCTTGATTCAATGTCTGCGAGACCATACTGAAGTTTCTTGAATCCAATCACATCATTAAATTGATACCAATAAATACGACCATAGTCAAGGATTTTTATTGTGGGCATATGTGGTTTTGCTCCGAACATCCAGAATTATAGCCCTGTTATCCGCTTCGAAGTCCGCCGAGTTAAGGTAGTCATCGCAATATAGATTTAAATGTAGAATTCTTTCAGCTTTATGCCTTACGAATGATGGCTCAAGAGAGCAGAGAAGAGTTAGTGATCCAGCAGAAGGGCCATCAAAGGTGTTCAACTAAAAAACATAAATGATTGAACTCATTTCGTAAGGGATGGCAACAAATTCCACAAAATCAAATTCGTGCAAATCACGCTTTTGTTCTGCTGGTATTTCGAAACAAAAATATAATTCAGTTTACATTGCCATCAAAGATGTGTATAGAAAATAACTTATTTTTTATATGCACCACTGTTTATATGAAATACGTGTTTCGAATAGCGCTTAATTTTCGTTTTCAATGTAAATTTATTATTTTTTACCTTCTAAACATTTCCGGTCGGTGGTCTGGGTTAGAATCGAATGCTGAGACACGTGCCTGTAATACCTCCAAGTGGTGACCACTGGTAACGTAGTTTGTTACTAACATATAATCAGATACGGCTTAAATTGTAGGGCGAAAGGGTGCAGTTTGTCACCCAATTAGGAATTAACATTCAACTACACAAGCCTAGGCAAATGTGGGTTTGCAGCTCACATTGCTGAAATTCTTATTTGCACGAGAAACGTTAGCAAATAGCATCGGATCGAATGGGAATACGATGATAACTTTTAGCTTACGTAAACGGACACGTATTTGGAACCTGAAACGTTAGAAGAATGCATGAACCGATGAAAATGGTGCAGGTGGCTCAAGAATTGAGAGGTTCAAACTTGATATTCTTGGGTTGAGCGAAATTCGATGGAAGCAAAATGGAGAATGTACTATATCCTCTGATGGAACCGTTTTGTTTAACAGAAAATTGATTCACATGAATCACAGTTGTAGTGAAGACTGTTTATTACTAAGTGGCGTAGTCTTGTCGATTGGTAGCCGATATAATATTTAAGAGTAGTGTTAAAATTCTTTTAGGTACACACTAAGTAGGTGATATGAAATGGGCAGTAATCATAACATTGTGATTGGTGGTACTATATTTGCGCACAAAAGCATACACAAAGAAGCCTCGAATGTGATGGCGTTCGACGAGACATGACCACAGTTCAGATGCATTGAGATAAGTCGCTGAAAATGTTTTGGATTTTATTAATTATGAAAGGAAGGAATGGATTGGTGAAGCGGAAATACGATAACAGTATATGTTAGTTTTATAATGAGTGATCGTGCCTGACCAAAACTATAAATATAAGCGTCTTGAACTTTTTGAATAAACATCTCACACCAATACATTAGGTAGCTCTGTGTTTATCCGATCGTCTACATGTTTTATCTATATTAGAAACCAGTGCAATTTTTTGATTGAAATTTAATGTCAAATGTGTCTAGCAGCTAGGAAACGGAAAATTAACATCGTAATGTTGACCTATGTGCCGTTGAGGTGAAAGATTTAATTTGAAGAATGCATAATATTGCAAATTTCTTCAAATTATGATTAATTAGTCCTTATTAATGTAGACTGTATGGTTAATATGATTTATTGTGCTATAGTAGAGCTACAATCGTATTATGTTTTGCAAAATCTTTTTCACAATTAGTCTTGATTGAACTGCTTAAAATTTGCTAAATTAAAAAATACTATGTGAGATTGTGAACAATAACGGTTGTTCCTTTAGGATCTATGGTGCCGCATGGAGTAAGAATCGAAATGATGTGGCCACCTGAAGCATAACTTAATAACAGTATGTGGAATATTAAAGATGCGATTTATAAATAATAAATGCTGTTTTGTGTTTTTGTTACCAATTTCATTTAATGAAGATAAATTTTCAGTTTTCCATTTCTTTTTGTTTAATTATATAACTGGAAGGACTCTAAAACTATTTACACACAATTTATCATTTAATTTAATAAATTTTGTCAAATTTGTATCCTGTGTTTTAATTTATTTGGTAATGTTTTTTTTTTTTTTTTTAATTTTTTTTTCTTGATAGATCCATAGAACGATATAGATTTATAAATCGATAGAACGATAGATCGATAGATATAGATTTATCGATAGA
>JANSTX010009112.1:0-35430 GCA_027564355.1 Penthetria funebris | reverse complement strand
CGTGATTATGTAAGAAACAAAAGTTGATTCAAACTCCTATCATCATCATCAAATTATATGCCGTAAGAAAACATATGTCTCCATTACAACTTCAGATTTAACCAAGAATTTAACACAATTGAGATCTTGATTGCATCAGATATCCTAATAACATTATCTATTTAATTATATGTGCTTAAATACTAGCCACAAACTACAGAAATAATTGTGGAACACATTATAGCTCATTACTATACTATTAAACATCTATTATGTATATTACAGGATCATTTAAATCGTTTATGTTTAATATGGATTGTTAGGCATACTGCATTTGATTGGCATCAAACATTAAAAAAAATATGACAAAGTGTAAAGATGATGCTTCACAGCCAAATATTTTTTTCGGGGTATTAACTATGCAGATAGATAATAGTAGAATAGATTCATAGATCGCAGATCTGAGGTTTATATGGTACCATTCCAACATTAACATCGGTTAATAGTAAAATAGTAAATCGCAAAGTTCAAAATTTTATCGTGCAATATGGAAAATTTGGGTGAAGATCATGAAAATTTCAAGATGATCGCATAATGCAGACTTATAGAATATTTTTTTTACAATATTAATCACAATTTTCAAATCAACTATCGCACTTAAGACATTATACTGCAACATTCTAAACTTCATTAAACAACAATTATCTGCATTTTAGTATGCATATTCTTGTAATCAATCTTATTTGAATGTAACATTTGGAATCCAATATCCGATTCAATATGAATCATAAAATTGGAAAACTTTATTAAATTAATAGATTATTATTTATATTGATTACATTACATATTGAGCAATTTACATAATTTAATTTTTTATTATTTTTGTATTTTGCTTTTAACATAATTTTGTATTAGGGCCGACCCTGAATAAGGAAAAAGGCAAGGAACAAGAAGAAGAATAAGAAGAAGATTGAGCAATTTACATAGATTATATATTTGGAAATACACTTAATTTTATCCAATTTTAATACAGACAAAAAATCAATTCTTATAATATCAAAAAGCCAAAATTGCCAAAATAGCCTTGAAAAGAAAGGCAAAAATCAAGAAAATAATGTGAATTTGAAAACATAACAAACACAAAAACAAAAAAATAAAAAAAAATAAAATCTCGATGAAGAAAATCCCAATAAATAGAAAAGTTAACTAACGTGAAAAACTTTTAATTGAATTTTGTTAAATGTGCAGTGAAGTTAGAAAACTCAATATTCTCAAAAAATGGGATATTACAAAAGGAAAACGACAACATTTTCCTAGAATATGCCGCATCATATACTCGTATATATCGTAATTTTCATTTGTGGTAAATGGAAGGATATTTTTTCGCATTCAGAAACTAAAAGAAGTGCGGTAATAATGAAGGATTTGAAATGACAAAATGAATGATTTTCATCGTTTCTTTTTTATTTTGTCTTCACAAAAGCTGTGAAAAAGGATGACGACAAAAACTAGGGATAAAATTTATTTAACTGGAAAAGAAAACATCGTAATTCAAAATGTATGTGTAGGAGGTAGTAATAGAGATTTATATAAATAAACCATAGTTCGTTAGACATCAAATAAAATCCACTTTGATTATGATTATATATGGAGTTTAAGTACACATAACGTACTCGTATGTAAAGAGTATAAATCTTCATATATTATTACGATAAATTTTATGTCAATTATCCATTAATTCTAAGACATTAAATTCTAATATTGAAAATGAACTTTGATTGCAACATTGTACTTACTATCTAAAATTGGTAAAAGTTAATTGCAAAATATCATGTCTTGAAATTTTCATTTAAACTTAATCAACTGTTACAACAGAATATAGACAACACAGACTATTCGGTCAATAATTTATGTCAGTCCCTTTAACTTAAGTGCCAGACATTGCTTTAACTAAATTCTGTCACATATTGTGGTTATAGATTTTAAAATTTTTGACAGCTCATTTCTAGAATGTGTTTCTAGAATATGTTTTCCCAAATTAGGCATTTGCTTAAATATAATCTACAAAAGCATGAGTAATGGAAGTTCACTTTTACCATGATGGAAACCATTAGAGTTGAGAAAGAGTTCATTAACTTCAATGTCATATTAGCAGACATAACATATACGATCAGTATATATTTCAGTGTTTTTCCATAAAGTCAAAATAGATTAAAGTATGTCTTCCAAAATTATGACATATGCTCACCTAAATTTTGAAAATCATATAGCAAAGCTATTCATATACGCCAATTTTTTTAAAGAATTTATTTAAAAAATAGACGATTAATTGGCAAATTCTCTGCTAACTCTCTCGCCAAATCCAGTTGGGTTACTTATCATTCTCATATTCACTCATATTCAATGACGAACATATTTTTATACTCTGTCAATGAGTTCCTTCACCAGCTATAATCGAATTGGTAACAATAAAAGCATTGGCTCTTTTGTAATCTGTCTTGTTATAGTTGCCATATTATGATGATTTTTATTGGCTTCAGATTTAAGCGAAAAAAATTCTGTAATTAATTTCATTTCATTTCAATTTTCATTATAAAATTCACTCCAACGCCCCATACAACTTCATTATGATTTGCAAAATAATCTCAGAAATTATTAAATTTTCTTTTATCAAATTATGATAATCATTATAAAGCTTTTCTAACTTTGTCCTTTTTCAAAATACCTTATTAATTATCCCCTTTTTTCATATATCAACAAGATTTATGGGCTATGATTGCAAGGCGATGTTATGTACATAAAAATGTACATATCCTTCGTCTATATACAAGTACATAATTTAAATGAAGATATTTAAATTAAATGACTTTTAAAATTTAATAAAATTACATTTTCCCTATAAAAGTTTTCCTCATTTTTCATTTTTATTGAAGAAAAATATTTAAATAAACAAAAAAAAAAGAAAAAAAAGGAAATTAATATATTAAGAAAACGTTTTACAAAAATAACTTAAAGGGACTATACACCCTAGTCAGTTTTTTTTTACTTTTTTCAGTAAATTTCCATTGAAACTTTGATCCTTTTTTTTTATTAAATGAAAAGTCATAGTATCAAAAATTTTGGATAAATCTTTTAAACATACAAGTACATTATACTGAAATTTTCTTCTAAGTACCATATTCAATGGTAATGGAACTAAATTAAAGGATACAATATACTCCTGTAAAATCAATAAAAAATTGATTTTATTTCATTTTATACGACATATTCCATAGTGAATTTAAAGTTATAAATTTTCAATACCCGATATTGTAAAATCTCTGTGATTTATTTATTTGAACCTTATACACACACCTCTATTATGTGAAGTTTACATTACCCCAAAAAGTTATAACAAGAGAATAAAAGGCAAAATGTCACATAAAAAAAGTTATAAAGTATAGATAATATTTAATAAGATGAACTATCCCGTATAGTATATAATTGATTATACTGCCACATTATGTAAGTACATTGTAATATTGCAATTAGATTAAGACTTGTAATGTTCTTAAGTAGAACAGAGAGGTACCTTTCCTGATTATTAGTATGGTTATGGATGTTGTAACATGTAATTGTTCCACAAAATTAGGGCTCGTACTGTAAGGACTACGATTAAACGAAAGAAATTTTAGTATACATACGATTCATGTGTCCAAAATGTATATGCCTATGAGTAGCGACTATCCGAAGAAAGAGGTTGCATGGTTCATTCAATAAAAAAAAAACTACAATAAACTAAAAGGCTACCAGACAAATAAACAAACAGGCTAAGAGAGTAATAGACGCACAGACAAACAGACTTACATACCAATAGACTCACAGACCAATGATTAATCTAGTCATTGGTCTGTGAGTCTATTGGTATGTAAGTCTTACGAAATCTTAAATGCAATAATCATGTTTTTCTAATAAATTTTAAAAGAAAATTCTTCTGACAAAATAACATTTTATACATCACTTTAATATTTATCAAAATTAAGGAAAATTCAAAAGTTTTTTCTTTGTTTGAGAAACTTTCTATATATAATTAAACATAGTTTTTTTTTTGTTCTTATTTTTTTTTTTTGTAAAAGCTTTTCTTTGTTGTCCTGATTCTCAATTTAATGTACATTTCATAAAATATTAATATTTTCTTAAAAAGAAATCAAAGAATGAAATTCTATGTGAAAATGGGTGTTTTCCGTAAATAAAGGAAAAGAATTTCATTTAATTTTCATTTAATCGTTCTAAATATTTCCCTTATAACTAATTGTTTGTGTCATATTTTTGATTAATTATGCATTACTGAGATCTAGAAAATAAATTAAAAATCGACCGACCGAATTATTAGTTTGTTTATTAGTTCGTGTAATATAGAAAATAAATAACCATATCAAGTACTGTATTGTTAAATAAATCTTCGGTTTTATCATACATTTAAATAGTTTTATAACCCGTTTCGTCATATTGGCAACAGCGATAATCATTAACCATCACTTTCTCATTGTAACGCTAAGACTCACTATATAAGTTTCATCATTCAAACTTTATTATGACTATCTTGGCTATCTTAAACGTTTCTTATTTAGGAATACGTACACATTTCTACTCAACTAATAAAGAAATAATGTCATTTTGAACCATGTCTACTTGTACCTCGTAAATATTACAGATTAGACTAATCTATGCCGGAAAAATGATTATTATGATACAACCATCATTCAGCATAGGGTACATACTTCACAATAATTAATATACAAACTCGTCAACCCGAATTGGACACATGTAGTACTTAAATTGTCCAACCCCTAGCAGCAGTGAACATAATCGAAATTCCTAGATATACAATTTATTGTATGCAGAAGAATTCGCAGAGAGATCTTGATCGTTGTGTAATCACATTTTCCCAAATGAATTTCTTGAACTGTTTATTGATTCAGCCACAATATTTTATACACTTGACGACAATTTCTTTATTATCATGCCGATGAATGCATGGATTAAATAACATTCTAGAATTGTACAAGGAATTAGACGAGAAAGAATAAAAGTACGTATAATAAGAATGTCAAGGTTTAAAGGTGGTTTGCAGTTGCAACTCGATGGATTAATTCGGAAATTATTGCGGGTTTTGAACACAAGAAAATCATATAAATGCACATAATGTAATATTCCTGATTATAAATTAATTTCACTTTGTAGTAATAAGTAAATAAATACCTGTTGGAACTTGAATTGGATGATCAACCACATTCAAATTAAAACATTACAAAAACGAAACATTCAAAAAACCGTATCTACACGTAATAAAAATACATTTAAAATTTTGCAACTTAATAATTATGTAGTAATTTAAATTTGGTCCATAATTTATAAACAATTATTTTCAATTATCAAAATAATTAATACACAAAATACAGTTAGAACAAAAAAATAAAGAAACCAACAATTTACTAATAAAAAATATAACAACTGTCAAACTAATGTGATCTGGTACAATACGAATGGCTGAGCGCATGTCCATCGCACTGGCTCTCAAACTTTTCAATGCTATAAGTAATAGGTAAAATATTCAAAAGCTAGTAGGTTTCACCACGCATGAACATTAAACAAAGTTGTAACATTTTGCTATTTGAGCATATTTGTGCGCTGCGACGAAAAGAAATCATTAATAATTGCGAATAGAGTATTAATTCGCTGCAAATACTGTTTAAGCGGGTAATTTTTAAAATTTAAAAAAATACTTTTTTTTTTGAACTTTTCAAATTTTTGGTGAATTGTGGTGAATATTTTTCTGGTACATTTTTCTGAATAATTTACAATCGATATGATAATGCAGATGGGTGTCAAGGAGCAAAATGGAGCGAAGTACGCAGTTTTAAATATAGCTGTTTATTATATTTAATTGCATTTGTATATCAATTAAATTATGTATTAAATTTAAAGTTTTGTTATTTATACTTTGTTTTATAAATTATCTACATTGTTATTTAATGTTAGTGGTAAATGTCGGATTGTTATTTTATTATAGTTTGTGTATTTTGTGTTAAATTGTTTTAAAGTGATGCAGAGCTGTATGGATATTGATTACACGTTGTTTTTTTTTTTAAATCCTATTTTAAATACAATAGCTAGAAAATATATTGAATATATTATTTTATTTATTATTTCTAAAATGGATGGATTAAATTCTTTAGCAGTATCCACTCAATTATTCATTTTATCAGCATCATGATTGATAGTAAATAAGGTACAAACTTACAATAAGATTGATTGTTTTGAATAATTTTAACAAGGATCAGTTTATTGCGACTATTTTTATACATTTTAATAATATAATAGCTAGGATATTGAATAATATACTACATGGTCTAATGTTTGAAAAATACAGAGATAATAATAAAAACTTTCATAGTACTAAGCCTAAGAAATCAATTGATAGGTCTTAAGTGGTTATGAATCAGAGAGTAAGTCTATTACTCATTATCACTATTATGTATAATCTTTCTGCCATACATTACAAACATTAAAATCAGATTAAAGTGGTATGCATTCCCATTGCATAGACATGAAATTTATTTTAAATATTTACAAAAATTGCAACATGACAATCTATTTGTTGTTCATGATTTTTAAGTGACTACTACATCTAGAAGATGCCGCACAGAACAGAAAATTGTCCAGAAATAGATTCGGAAATAGGAAATCCGATTCTACAGCTTCTCAATTAGGCAAATAAAAAGAAGACAATTGAATCAAATCTATGTTATTGACAGTAGAAACGTTAAAAATTGATTGTGTTTTACTGGTATCAAAATCAACTATTCATTAGTTTTGTCTTTGAAACATTAATCCTTGGGTAAATATGTGCACTATATAATCAATTATTCGAATATGATTCTTGTATCCGATCTACCAAATGTGAAAACATGATATTACTAATAATCGATGCCGTCTTTTCTCGATTCTACTACGAGCAACATGCTCAATATGTCCACTTGTCCAATTTCATGTATCTCATTTGTGTGATAGATGTTGTATTTTAAATTTGTTAGTAAATTCCATGTATCATACTTCATAATTGACAAAATCAAGAGCATACCAGTTGGCGTAAGTGCATTTGCAATATTGTCGAACATGTATCAATCGAGATACCTACTGATGACTTTTGTAGACCAATAAATCAACTAAGCTAATATTAAGAAACAAAAATATTTCAACCATACTTTTTCCATCGTTCAGCACAATAATGTGGAGTGTGTACCTCTTAAATTCCGTTGATAAATATGTTAATTTCGTTGGAGCGGACATGATTCTAATATTCTAGAATAGAAATCGTGTCCGATTTCGTAAGCCGACGTTTGTCATCATATTTCAATTTTCATTTTAATTTGCTGTTGTACTGGGCCAGAAATTCAGATTGATTGTTAATTTTTATTTATTATCCTTCATAACTAAACTGCATATATCAAGTAAGATACACTAAAAATATATACGAGTATAATAATAAATGTTATTGCTCATTATAAAATATATTTAATTATTTTGAACTTTCCAGAAAATAAATTATCCTGCAATTATATTCCCGGGCTTTATTTTTAATTTCCTTCCTCATTGTTATAAAAACTATAAAATATTTACTGCACGTATGTGTCCTTGTTTCAAGATGAGTAATTTTACATAACAAGTACATTCTGTTTATATCTTTTTGGATAAATTTTTTGGTATGTAGAAACTAGAAACATCATCCCCCACATAAAATATGTACTAAATATAAATACAATTATTATGAGGTTGGTTTTTGGCTATGTCGTATACATCACATTATTTTGGGGATGTAATTGTTGGATGCTATGAAATAATTATGATAATTTAACCCATATTATTAATAATATAATATAATTACACTAGTATTTAATGAAAGACAGATAATTCATCAAGATATTCTATGTAGAATTTGGCTATTAACCAAATGGTGTCATAATGAATTATAACACGTATTTAGATGTTTCAATTTGAATTATTTTATTATTAATATGTTCTATGTATAAATAACATGTTCTATGAGTAAGAAACAAGGATAAGGGATACTAAAATAAATTTTTAATTTTATTTTTGAATATTCAAAATGTCATTCATATATGTGGGTTTGAACTTTTCAAACATTATATTTTTGTCCACATTCAACAGTAAATCTTACCCACGAAGGAGACATTGCGTGTCTATTATTTGACCGATGGTAAAAGCACTAAAATTTGTTAATTCTTTAAGAACATTTATTCTAAAGTAAAAACTTATACTTAACATTCGTTTGGTAGCCTAATTTACAATTAAAATTTTAATACAAAAATAATCCTTTTATATTTCATAACTGAGATCAAATGGAATTTATTAATGATAACCTCCAGGTATATTGGTTTAGTTAAAGGTTACTTCAATAAAGAAAATAAGCTTCAATAAATAAGCTATTAGTTACTTAAATTGTGTTACATCTAACTCAGATGCATGGACATTGATTACACATTTTTAATAATAACTTAAGCTTGTGCGTCTTGTTAAGACTGTCTAAAACTTCAAATAAAAAATATTCACGACCAACAAATGCTTAATAGAAAAAAGTGAAAGCGCCCCCACATTGCGCCTATGCTGAACAGAATCTATGTTACCGGTGATTTGTTCATCACCTATAAGTCGAAAGGCTCGTCTCTGAATTCTGTCGAGAAAACCAAGAGTGGTCGCCGGAGCTTCAGCCCATATGTGAGAGTCGTGCTCCATTAAAGGCCTTATATATGCTTTATATATAATCGCAATATGTTCAGGATTAAAATATTTCTTACAACGACGCAAAAATCCAAGTCTTTTGGCCGCGCCCTTGCCCACACTAATATGCGTTCCGAGAGATTTCAGACCCGAAGTATTGCGCAGCAAATATCCATCGAAATGTATAATTGGATCCGGAGTATTTGATTTATGCGACAAAAGACACAACGGCGTCTTATTCGCATTGAATATTACAAGATTTCTCCGTCCCCAATCAGAAATTAAATTTAAATCACCGTTAAGAGAATTGACCATATCAGTTCGAAGCGACTCAACCATGACCCCGGATGGCCTTTTGTCGAAATATTAAGAATAATGCAGAGTGCTGTCATCGGCGTAACTGTGAATAGGGCTTGCAGTTAGTGATAAGAGGTCATTAATGAAAATTAAAAATAGTGTACGAGACAACACGGAACCCTGGGGAACACCCGCATCAAGTTGGAAACCAACAGAAGTGAAGCCATCGATAACTACCCTAATCGAGCGACCCTTCAGAAAATTAGAAATACACTACCCCAAATCAGGATAAATACCATAAGAGACCATTTTCGACAATAGTGCCCTATGCCAAACTTCTACTCCAAATATCAGTCAGATAGGTCAAAATATCACCCGTTGATCTTCTGGATCGAAAACCGTATTGCCGATCATGAATAATATTATTGAATTCCAGGTAAGATATGATCTTGAAGTTAATAATTTTTTCCAATACCTTGGACTAGATTGAAGTAATGGCTATAGGTATGTAATTGGAAGGATCCGATTTAGAGCCCTTTTTAGGAATAGGCTGGACGTTTGCCATCTTCCATGCAGATGGAAAATGACCAAATTGAAAGGAAGCCATATATATGTAGCGAAGCGGTGGAGAGAGAGAAGACGCACATTTACGCAAAACCATGGCCGGAATACCATCAGGATCAGGTGCCTTGTTAGTATCTAGATTTTTTAGAATTCTGTGAATAACTCCCAATCGAATTTGAATGGCCTTCATATATGAAGAAACCCTATGAATCGATGGAGGAACCTTATTGAAATCGTCTAGCTTCGAATTATTCGCGAACATGGCGACCAGTAGATTAGCCTTGTATTTGGAACTTGTAATAGGGTTTCCCTTGGAATCCACTAGCATGGGAATGGAGGACTTTATGAAATTGCTGCTTACAGCACCAACAAGAGACCAAAAATTATTGCCACCCTTTCGGACAGCAAGAATTCTCTGTTTAAGTTGTCAACGGCTCGATCAAGATAATCAGTTTAGTTAAATAGGCAAAAAAAAATTAATCCGCTAAGTATTTTAACGGCACAATTTCAATCATTTTATCAACCATTATAAGTTTGCATATTAAAATATTTAATATGTACACTTTAATTTGATTCCAAATACTAAATGTTAAACTAAAAATATCCTAAATAATAACAAATAATTTTTTTTACTTACATTGTCTTGCAATTTGATTTGAAGTCCTTGTGACGATGTTTTATTCACAAAAAACTTAACTTAATTTTTAGTACTTGTAGTTCTTCTTATCTGTACCATGACCAAAATATTAAACAACAGAATAATATATCCGAAAATATCGTATATATTTATTTATATATAACTTAATCCTTTTTCTTTATCCACTAAAAGTGGATAAAATAACATGTAAAATAACAGAATTTTGACGCACAGTTAAAAACTTAAAAATTCAACAGAAATTTTCAAAATACGTAAAATATATAAGAACACACAACATAACTTTAAGAACTAAATACTTTATAGTTTCTGGCAAGATTTCTCTAGAAACTCCTTTTTTTCATGAAATAAATATCCTTCTTAGCATATATAGAACGCATCTATAGACTACATAGAAGATGTGTGTAGTATTACATTCGCGCGCATGTACTGCAACTTTTTTTTTTTAGGAAAATTAGGAAAATCAGGAAAATTTTCATTGTCGTACATTTAAAATAGATAATATTTTTATTGTCCTTATAACAGTACATACGAATAGCACGAAATGCATTTTTATGCAATTCACGTACCGTCGTATCTAACGTTATCCCATTTTATGTAAATTTAAAATATTTGCTATTGAAAAATTCTCTATCCTCTGCATTTGCAAATTTTATTTCTGTTCATTTACTGCATCTGACAGTTGAACAGAGTTTTTCTTTTCAAAACAAAAAAAAAATTATGCAAAATAAACCGTTTATTCCTTGTATATACATAAAAATGCAGTTATTTTGTAATTACGGTATGTAGGATTAAATTGATACTTGGTTTTTCAATTAGTCCTTTTTATTCATGGATTTGTTATTGGTCCAAATTTGAAGAACTAATGTCAGAAGTTTAACTACTTAACTGACAATACTGTACTGCATTATTGAGATGTAAAAGCGGAAAATTGAATAAAGTTTCTATTACTGTGCTACTACATAAGAAAATATGTTTAGCTACAGGTTAGAGGATTTATATTATTTCATTTTAGGGTAGTACGAATACTTCCATGCGAAAAAAGATAATTAAATTTTGTATAAGACGAGCAGGACGATGTTTGAAAGTTTAAATTTTCGATTTATTTTGGGTGAACATGTTTTTCAATTTCTATTTCATGCAATAAATGTATTTTTTTAAATTTAGTTTTAGACAATCGACAATATTAGCTGGTAATCATAAGTTTACCATTTATTTTGCTTCAGGATAAATACAAGTTGTTTTTTTTTTATTCTGAAGTAGAACTAATGTTTCATTTGAATAGATTTTATTTTTATTAAATTTAGTACTAGGTGAAACAATTTATAAATTTTCATGCTTAAGTTGCAATAGTTGAAAATATATCTTAAATGTAGCACTTAATACCATAATGTCACCTAAATATGTAATTAAACCCAATCTATACAAACTATATTTTAATATATGCTTTTTGATTGAGAATTGAGAATCAATTCAAATTACAAATCTCAAATAAACTTCAACCATACCCACCAAATTCTAATCAATATCGTGCAGATGCATTTTCAAGAATTAATTTAAACTTCAAGGAAAACGGTGTCAATATGTTTTTTTATCAAATTAATTTTCTTTAAGAAATTTACAATTTACATAAACTTTTATTTATTATTAACGGGAGTACTTTAGAAAAGGCTTTAAATTTTTTAACTTTAAATACAACTTAACGAGCCATGAAAATAAAAAGGAATGTAATTATAATCAAGAAGTTGTTGTTATTAAATTGACTATATACGAGTATATTTTTAAGGGTAGGTATACACGTTATTGTATATTTATTATGTAAACTGAATAAAAAGGTATACAACGTAAATCAAAAAATCATGGTGTGGAAATGTAAACAAACGGGTGGAAAATCGTACAGGAAAATTCAGTTGCATTTTTTGTACTATATTAAAATTAGAAAAGCACAATTAATGGCACCAAAAATTCTTTGTTTCAAAAGCCGACCGAAAATATTAAAGGATCTGTAAGAGATAAATGGAAAAATTTGAAATAAGGAGTCCACTTTCAAAACTACAATCTGGCAATATTACTCTCTACTCAACGACAGAGTATGGGAAATGATTACATGATATTTTGCTGAACTCTTATGATAGTTTCCGATTGATATGCTTAAAACTCAACTGCAGATGGTATGAGTTTAAATTAAATATTTTGACTGATCATTGGTAATAGAGTTTTTAATTATCACAAACTTGTGATTGGTGGTACAAATTGTAACCATTAAGCAACCCATAAGGCAATTTGGTTATCCCCTAACGGTTGCATAATAACTAAATATACTATAAAATTATTAGCAAGAAATTAAATTTATGCGATTAGAGGTGAGAATGAAAAATTTGAATTAATTATAAGTGTGATATGCATTGTATTTTTTAGAAGTTACGGTCAGGTTTCGATTAAGGAATTTTCGAAATTTACACATTTCACTAAGATCATATACAAAAGCAATGTCCAATAAATGACAAAATTAATTCTACTAGATATGCAAAATAACAAAAATATATGTGAAAATATATTTGATTTATAATGGAATCACTCCCACCTACATAGCATGATTCAGTTATAATACTATCGGTTCAGAACATCCATCTAATATTATAGTCACATACGTTCTGCAGTATGAACCCAATAAATGGACTCATATAATTTTGAAGATTATATTATGATTTCAAATGTACGTAGTATTTAATTACAAGATTACCATTCAAGAGAAAGATTTCAATTTATTTTATATTATTTTCATTTAGAATATTTAAATTGTTCTTTACACATGAGATACTTCAGTATCAAATTGAATACCAAAAATTTTAAGTGGTTTACGAGTATTATATGCTTGTATTAAAATACTAAAAAATTTAAATAAAAAACAGCAATTTTCTCAAATGCTTTTATATCCTCTGGTACTTGTTGTTTGTGCATAATTTAATATTATCCTCTTTAATTTTATAACTGAAGAATGAAACGGCTAATTTTCCATTAATAATCCTTCTAACTTATGTCGATATTTTTGAGAAAATGTTAAACTTATTTGGTTTTAAATGTGTCATTACTAGATGATTATACACATCTATCTTTTAAATTCTAATAAACATTTTTGAAAACTACTTTATAATCCAATAAAATATAATTATAGATCTAATTAAAGTAGTAAGCAATAGTACTTACGTTTTGATAAGGAAAACAAACTTTTGGTCTTGGTATCGGATTCTAAAAGAGATTTATAAAAGTTGGCAACAGTGCTAGAAGATGTGCTTCTAATAAAAAATTGTACACATTTTGAATTTCAGACGGATTCTAACTTTGTAAGAATACTTTGGTTAGTGAATGTAGTGGCCGACTTACACCCACAGGATGTTCAACCTATTTCTACCTCTTCTACGTGTGATGAATAAAGTTCTTAAAGTATATTCTATTATGTTCGTTCTCATATCTTTGTTGATTTGAATTCTTCTTTCACATCGTTGATATCAGTTTTTCTTGAAACAAAAATTTCCACTTATTTATTTTTTTTTTGTTTGTAATAAAATTAGAATAATTCCATTTTGTTATTCAATTTACTTAATAATCTAAATAATCCTATAATTTTCCAATTTGTAAAAAATATTTACCTTGTTTTTGAAAATGAATATGCTGAGACTATAAATCTGACTGTTTATAAGCAACAACACAGAACCAGAGAGTGACTACAAAAAATACTATAATATTACAAAATAAGAACAAAAAAAAAGGCATTGAGGCTTTAAAAAGAAAGCAATAGCAGCAGCCTACACTACGAACCTAAACTTCACTTATTGCTTAATTTATTTTTGGAAAGAAAAAATACTTTAGGCATTTTGATCATTAGATAATACCCTTGGGGAATTATTTTTATTGTCACGGAAAAAAATTTTCATGAACATTTTATGCAAATATGTAACTGGTGGTGGTGGTGGGTATAACGGGTAGCTATGGCACATAGAAAATGTGGTATGTCATTTGGTTTAAGGAATTTATATTTTAACATTTATTAGTTCCTTTTCTGTTAACAATAATCCTATCGCACATCCATTGTAATAATATAAGAACATTCATATAATTTAGAATAATAAAATAAATAAAATTCAATCTAAAAATGGAATGACTGACAGAAAAACAACTTGAAAATATTCTCGACATTATTTGGTGGAAAATTATGAGACATAATAAAAAGGACTAATAAAAGCGAAATAATTAATTTAATGATTTCAATTTACTTGTCTACTAATTGGTGAAGAATTTCTACAATTTGTTTTACTTAAAAGTTTAATTATAAGAAAATTTAATTAGTTAATTTGTGATGATTTTAACCGTCTGTTTCGAAATTACATTAAAAGCTGAGTATGAAAGATATGTTAATGTTAATGCCAAATTCGAGAGTTGAGCTCTAAATGTAACTGTAATAGTTGGGGAAATGTACCTTTATGATGAAATTAAAATGTTCTGTTTAACCATTATTGCATCTATCTACTTAGGTCTTAGGTATGAGATCTTTCATTTCTATACAATCTTTTATCAAATAGCTTTTCTTAGATTATCACTTAAGTTTAATTAGTATTTCAATATCCAACCGCCTCGACAACATATTATGCTAAAATTCAACATGATCATTACATTAGAGATTCGACGTTTTGCCCATTGATTGTTCCCCGAGGAATATTACTTTAAAATCATACATAAAACGATCAGTTAGAGTCGCAATTTACAGCAATTCGTCATATACAAAGCATGTTCTGCGGCACATACGTATAACATTCAGGACGAATTATACCATATGAAACTGAAATTTAATTAAATATTCATTTATTTTATAATAATAATTTATTAAATTTAAATAATACATAATAATATGAAAGGAATTCTTTTAATTTAATTTATTTCTGGTTTTAAATATGAAAAACTTATTTTGTTTTTCGTAATACCACAGGTGTGGTTGTTGCTGATGATGAAGTTGTTGAAGGTTTATTTGTGGACTAAAATCAAAACAAAAAAATAATAATAATATTTTGGTGCATCAATTATAGAATATGAACATACAATTCTATGAAGACGTGGTGTTGTTGGCGGTGGTTGTTGTTGATTATTTATTAAATTAACTGTTTTAACGGCTACTGGTCTTTGTTGAGATTCATCTAAATATATTTCTGTGCTATCACTACGAGGTGTTGATCCGGCACGTTTAAACATACCGGAAAATTTTCCCTTTAAATTACCTTTATTTGTACGAATATCATTTGACATACTAACATCTGAATCAGACCCTTGAACCTATTTAATGTATATTCAAATTATAATTATATAATTGTAGTAAGGATATTTATTCGATTATAAATAATATTTGTTGAATAAACTTACTGATGCATCTGATTCTGTACCCTTACTTTTGGTTAAACTTCTTAATTTACCCATCAGTCCCTTTTTCTTTTTCCTTACCGTACCACGTATCATATCACTTTGTGTTGAACCACCCGATAATCTTGAATCCATACCACTTAATTCCGAATCAATAGATTGCATTGATGACATACTATCGTCATCATCACGTTTCCATATTATTTGATCATTTTGATTTGTTTGATCTAATGATAGACTTTTACGATACAAACTACCATTATGTGTTGATGCTCGTGATAATCTTATTGCATGTCGTTGCATTTCCGGTGTTTCATTTTCTGTTGATGCTGCCCGTCTCATGCCGGTACGTTTCATTTTATCACGTTCTTTGTCATCTTCACAAACACGTTGATATTTTCGTAATTCTTCTGATGCTTCTGCCAATCTTGCCAATACATTTGAAATTTGTGTAATATTTGAACTTGGCGATGGACTTCTACTTTTATTACTACGTTGTGGTAGTTGGGGATGAAGATGGGATAAATTATTTATCTATATTAAAAAGAAATAAAATTATTTAATTTATTTATATTTTTACATTTATATAAATAGAATAAATATTAGGGGAATTACTTGTGGAACACCTGTATTTGAATTTGGTATTATTTTTAAATCTGGTGCATATTTTACTAATTCATCTACTGTTTGTAATAGTGCACCAACTTTTCTTTCACCATCTTGTTCCATTCTAGAATAGAATAAATATTGAAAGTAATTAAATTGGATGATAATTTACTTAATGGCTAAAGATGACTGAAGCTAGCATAAATTGACAATTGTAGAGGCGATCGACATGATTATTAGATAAAATGGAATTGTATATATCACACACTGAGACGCTCGATACTTTGATCTCTGACGGAAGCCTTTTGTGGTATGTCCACAACATAGGAATATAGTTATCGCATTCAATACCTATACATAGATCGTTTTCGTCAAAGTACACGTAAACTTTAAATACCAACCTTTCAAATACTAATATTTATTTTAACAAATGAAAGGTCACGGAAAATATGAATTGAAGTTATGTCAACTCCTTAAATTCCCTTGTGCATTAAAGATCAAGCAACAGTGATGATAATATCCAATACCCGCGTTATTTATATTTAGTATAATGGAAACTCATAATTACCGTCGTTTATTAACATTATCCCTATCTTTCTCGTATCTTTCCCTTTCACGTCTTAATTTCTCATTTGATGTTCTAAGTTTTGCATGAGCATCCCGTAATTCCAATAAATCACATTGAAGTTCGGAAATTTTCTTACGACCCTCTTCCAATTCTTCATCGTTGGCTTTTTTAAGTTGATTATGTTTTCGTTTTGATTCAAGACGTTCCTTATCTCTTTCGCGTTCCACCTGTAATAATAGAAATTTACCTTTTTTTTATTTTTTCTGTACGACTGTGTATATAAATAGCGTTAAATCGACCTCAAATAGTGTTTGTCTTAAATCTCTGGCTAATGTTGATGTTTCCTGTAATAGTCTTTGTTGATCTTCACGTTCCTTTTGCCATGACAATTCTAATTTTGTTTTCATACCTGGAATCTTTGATCTACCTGTACCAACAAGTCTATCTTCTTCATATTCATTTAATTTTGATTTCATTTCGGAAATTTTTATTTCCGCAATACTTTTTTCTGATACTAATTCTGTCTTCAATTTACTTGCATCCAATCGAGCTTCACATAGTTCATCTTCAAGGCAACCCACCTAGATATTGAAAAAATATATAACATTTTATGAAATTATGAAAATTTAGGCAAAGTTTCGATTTGGCAATGCAGTTTATCTAATATAATGATAGTTGCATTATTAAAATTTTGCCAATAAAATGATCACAGCGATCATTTTTTTCTTAGTCAATGTGTTTTTTATGTATAATTAATAAATAAATATCTTACCTGTTGCTCTAACGTAACAATTTTCGACTTATCATCTTCATCACCACTATTTAATGAGGCACGACTAATTCTACCGCTGTTTGTTTTTAGATCGCGAATATTTTTTTGGGCAGCATCTAATAATTGTTTAAATGTATCTCGATCACGTTTAAATCTTTCACATTGTCTCTAGAAAATTGCAAAAAAAAAAAAAAGAATTAGATTTTTATATGTTAATTATTTTAGACGATCACATTGATCATTTCACCTGTAGTGAATTCATTTCTGTATTAAGATTTCTAATTTGTTGTTCATATCGAAGTCTTGTTGCGGCTACATCAGATTTACCAGCTATTTCAGCATTACCTAATCTAAATATATAATTTAAATGGAAAAATAAATCTAATAAAATATTTAAATAAAAATTTGAAAATAGAAATTTTATGTATAAAATTACTTTGTTTCTAATTTTTTAATTTCTTGTTCTAAATTCGAACTATGATCGGAAAATGAATTGTGAACTTTATTAATCTTTTCAAAGTCTGAAAGTTTTCTCCTTAAGTCATCATTCTGATTCGAATAGAATTTAATAAAAAAACAAACACTGAAAATAAATTTATTTGATCGTATAAACAAATCTAACCAACCTCTTTTCTCATTTGCATACTCAAGTCCTGATTCATAGCATTTTCTTTCTTCAATTTCATCAATTCATGATCCTTTTCTTCAAGATTCGATCGCAAACGATTTCGTTCATGTTCAATTGTATTATATTTTGCATATTTTGTATCCAAATCTCTTATTTTTGCCAAAGAGTCAGCATATTTTTTACTTATTTCTAAATTTTCTTTACGATATTTCGTATGCTCACCTTCAATTTTCGATAATTTTGATTTGATAATTGTCAAATCACTTGTCAATTGTTCCTTATCGGCAGTTAATTGTGCTTTCGCCAGAACATGTTCCTCTTCAAGATGTTCATATTTTCCTATTAAATCTGAATATTTTTTACTTTCACGTACAATATCATCTTGAAGTGAGTCATTTTGTTTTTTTAGTTCTTGGACTTTTTTTGTTGGTGCCGCTTCCGATGCGGTTAGTTTCAATTGTAACGATGACATTTCTTTTTCAAGTGATAATTTTATTTTTTCAGCTTTTTTTTTATATACCTATGTGTGAAGGGCAAAATAAAACAAAAATTTAAAATATTTGATTATTTATTCGAAATTACCAGAAAATCTCCATCAAGTTCGGCAACTTTTGATTCCCATCGAGTTTTTTCTCGCTTCTCTTTTTCAAAGTCCTTTTCCAATTTAGAAATCTTTTCCTTATCAAATTTCATTTGACTTTCAACTAACGATTTAGATGATTCTGTTTGTTTTATCTACAGAAAAAATGGAGATAATATTAGCTATATAAATCTTTAATAGGTCATGTCCAGATCTATTGAAAAGACCTTATAAAGAATGAAATAAATTTTATTAGAAATTTTTGCAAAGATTTTCAAGAATAAAATTGTATTGGAATTAAAAGCTATTGAATGATTAACTAGATTCAATCATAATCTTGGTTCTCATTACGTTTTACTGAAACATTATGGCTTCACATTGTTTCAACAGTCTCTTTTAACTAAAAGCGAGTAATCTATAAACAGTCATACTATTTTCGCCGTGAAAAAGGAAAATAACTGTAAATATATCACATATTAAATATAATTCGATTAAAATACATATGTTAAGTTTCTTACCAAAATATCCTGTCTATTAATTTTCTCCTCTAAATCTTTTATTTTATTTTGTAACTTCGCATTATCGTCATCTGTTTTTTTTGATTTTTGTTCTAATTCACCAATTTTACTAATTTGTGTTGCAGAAGTATCCTTTTTAGATTTCAAATCCTCTATTAAAAAAAAAAAAAATAGAACCAAAATTATTAATGACATTAAAAAGCATGAAACAATTACTAATTTCACTATTTGCTAAATTCAATTGCTCCTGTAGATTTTTCAATTCTTTCACTGTAGTTTCATGTTCTAATTCTAATTTTTGTAATTGATTTGCACCCGTTCTAATAACAATTGCTCTCATTTCTTTAATTTCATCTTCTAATTCGACAATCATTTTCTGTAACTGCATTTTGGTACTTAAATCGGTTATTTTCTTTGGTATCCTAACTGGTAGTTTATCTACTGGAATTTCTAAAATATTCTTTAATTTTGTTGCCAATGTGTCTTTTTCCTTTTCAATTTTAACAATTGTTTCTTTCAATTTATTAGTTTCTAATGTTGCGCTACCATTTTTATTATTTTGTTGTTCTATTGATAGTACAGAATCTTTTCGGGTAGCCCTTGCCAATTGTAATGTTAATTTCTTATTTTCACGTGTCAATGTATCCGTTTCTTGTTCTAATGTTAGAATTTTATTTCTTAAAATTGTTGCCTCCTGTTCGATAACTTCTAATTTACGTTTCAAGTCCACACCACCAACTTCCGTAGAAGTTTCTGAAATTCTTTAAAAAAAATCGAAATATTTTATTTACTAATTGGTTAAAAATAAAAAAAATTACTTTGCCTTTGATGAATATCCTTTTTTCGATGACATGTCCAATTGATATTTTTCCAATGATTTTTCTTTTTCCGATAGTTGAGTTTTTAATGTTATAACTTCACTTTCCAATTCTTTTAATTTCTTTTCGTTTAAAACATCTTTTGCTCCTGCCGGTGTTTTCGATAAAAATGTTGGTAATTTTGTTTTTGATACATTGGCTGGTGATGGCGACGATTCCTTATTATTGTCTTTATTATTCGATTTTAATTTTTCATGTAATTCTTTAATTTGTTTCTTATTTGCTTCATTATTATTTTCTAATTCTTCAACTTTACGTCGAAGTTGAGCAGCTTCCTGGAATTAAAAAAAATGGTTAGCAAATTTGCCATATTAATTGTTAAATTTGTATAGAAAAAGTACTTGTTCATTAAGTTCAAGAAGAACACGTAATTCAGCCGGGTCTTCTTCATCAGAAATTCCTTCATCTTTTTCCAATGGCGCTTCTAATGTTAACCGAGATGGTGTTGTTGGACTTAGTTTTCTACCTGTGTTGTGAATTTTTGATGATTAGCAAGAATAAAAACTTGATCATTTATTAATGGTGAAAAAATCATTGTTGTGATTGAAAATTAACACATTAAATTATTCACAATAACTCATCAAACGTAAATGCATGCATTATTACCTACGAACCATTTTCTTCAGAAATAAATTCTACAGATGAGAGATGAATTCTCCTGCTTCAAAAATTATTTGTCTAGTTCCAATTAAACTAATAATTGTACTATTATGAAATCGAGTTCTTATAATAAGAGTATTAAAAGTGAGCAGAAAATTACTAAATATGCAGTACGAGAATATCATACTTTCGTGGGGTATTGACTATATGGTGCCCAGATGTTGCTTTCAGTATCCATTTAATATCTATAGTTAGTACAGTGAAAATAGATATCAATTTAATGATTCACTTGTGGAATTATCGTATGGTAGAGTTATAATTCAAAACCTATTGAAATGGTATCAAGATTTGTAAATTGTCAAGTTACGGCAGTGATCAAATAAATTTTCATAAAGGCTATTATATAGAAAAATCAATGATGATTTAAATTTGATAAATAGAAAGAAACGAGAATGCAAATGGACTAATAAGAGATCCGAAATCTTTATGTGTACATTTTATTATTAAAACGCAAATAAAACCTGAAGGATAAGAGAAAAGTAAAACTAATGAAATTATACCACAACATATACATGACTGCTCGGGCCAATTAACTCGTTATCTGCTTAAATTTATCAAATTAAGAATTAATATTACTCAAAATCATAGTTAAATTGTCATCAATTTAAGATCGGTAGATCAGAGAAGACAAATTCTAATCAGCCCTAAATTCCAAATGTTTTGCGGAAGATATTAATGAAGGTAATAGTTTATTGTTATTTACAAACGATTAAGTATTAGGTTGTCTTGACATAGATGGTGTAGTTACTCATACAAACATAAAACAATGTTAGCATATTAGTAAAAGGAATAATTATCTTACATGATCAGTTGTTAAAAATGCCACAATTGATCTTTCGAATTTTCAAAACTCTGTATAAAACAAAATTTTTGCAGTTACCAAACGACTTAAATTACAATATAGTATTTATTATGTATATTTCTACATAAAATAAAGAGCTATCTTAAAATAATATACACATAATTGCTAGTATTTTCTGCTAGTTATGATTATTAATTAGTTTAAGCAATAGACAATTAATGGTGGTGCTGAAACAGGTGTAAACTTCCGCATATAGAAGACTTGGCAAATATGCTAAATATAGGATGTCAAATATAATATTAAATGGGATTTTTTGTCAAGGTAATTAACAGATCCCGAGGTGATGAATAGGTAATATTGCAAAATATGCACTTGACTGGAACAGAAGACTTGGTCGTCAGGGAACAACGTTGCAAAGATTACATTTAAGATTTAAACATTTGTTTGCTGTAATAGAATATGAAACGTTTTTTGCTTCCATTTTTTATAAATACAAAATATTAGAGTTTAAAATATTCTATTTCCTGAATATTCATTCAATATCTTTTTTTCGTTGTTTTCATAAATATAAATGCTTAATGCTAAGAGGTAAAGGTAAAGGTTCTATGTTGAGTGAAAGTATAATTTTCTCGAAAATGGTTCTTAGCAATGATGTGCATTTAACTCTTCGCATAAGCTTTCAAGTTTATTCATAATAATTTATTTGCATTCGATAAATTAAATATGTTTGTCGTTAAATTTCACGAAGGTTCATCATAGAGCTTTAGATTTATTCATAATTTAAGTAACATTCCAACAAAGTGATTTTTTGTGAATTCTTTCACAAATTACAATTAAGAATGGAAGAGATTTCTTTCGTGGAAAATTAGAACGTATTGTTTTTGTTTGAATTTCGAATTTGTGTTTTAATTTAAATTAACAAATTAAGCAATAACTCCATGCAATTGAAAATTTTACACATACTTCGCGCTTTTGTGGCCATTTTTTTCAATTGCATCATTAAAGATTCATTTTCATCTTCAACCCGGGATGACTTCTTTCTTAACGTTTCAGCCTGTAAGAATTTTATCATATAAGTTTATATTGCTTTTTTTGTTTTAATTTTGATTCTGTAAATTAATGTTAACTTATAACATAAATATGAATTGATAGGTGTTGGTGTAATTGAATTTATAAAATAATTAGTTAAACAATAATTATAAAGAAAAAAAAAACAGAAATTCGCCCTAGATATATATATATACATATATGTTCCATGAATCGAGCGTACCTGCCAAAGCAATTAATGTACCAGATATTAAATTTGGTAATAGAAATTGATTATATTTTTCAAAACCTGGTACTGGTACATTAAAAAATGCCGTTTGTGTTGACACATCATTGGTAATCAATTCTAATGATGTAATTTCTAAATTATCGGTTTGTATTTCAATTGAATTTTGTTCAATCATAGTTTGACATTGAATTGAATTTTTTATTAATTGTTCTGTTTGACATTCTTTATCCAACTGATCAAAATCTGTTGATGTTTGAAATGATCTATGAAATCGATCATAAAATTCATTATCAATAAATGTTTCAACAGTTCTAATTTCATGAATTTCCGTTTGTGTAGATGATGGTAATTTAATTATAGTTTCGATAAGATCATCTATTTGAGTTCCACGATTTTCAACATTAATAATTGTTTGAGTACCAGTTGTACTATTTGTTGCTATTTTTGTCGGTATCCTTTTCGTTTTTCTATTTTTATACTATGAATTTATTAAAAAATAATTATAATTTTTTAATTATTCATTGATATTTTCTTGTATAAGTTATTACTCGAATATTTAATATTATATATTTTATTTTTAAATTATTAAAATCATATGAATAACATATTTATATGTATACCTCTTCTTCAGCATATTTTAATTGTTCTCTTAGATCAGCTTCCCTTTCCATTGAATCCTGTAAATCTCTTAATAATTGAACGGGATCTTCTTGTGAACCACCACGTGTTAGTGATGCTCTTGAAAATTTACCATCGGCTGATGTTGATTTACCAATAACACCAATATTTGGTGTTTTACCTTTGCCATTTAATTTTTGATTTTTTTCCGCTTCAGTCTATAAAAGTTCGAAATAAAATCACAATTCGAATAACTATATAAATATATATGTATATATTGAACCTGTAATTGTCTAGCAACTTCATTGGCAATCCGTAATTCTTCCTCAAGGACTTTTATTTTATTTATTAAATCCATATTCGCTTGATGTCCTATTGATTGCTTCTCATTTTCTAATTGATCAACACGACGTTCCGATTTCTTTAATTTAAATGATAAAATTCGACAATTTTTTGTTGTTTGTTCTAATTCTTTTTTTGTTGTTGAATACTCATCGGCTTGATCTTCACGAAAATTATCTTGCATTTCATCAATTTCTGTTTCCATATTCCGTAATTCCTTTTTTACCTCTTCATTTTCATCCATTAATTCTTCACATAATGTTTCGGCTGCCTGTAATTTCTTTCTCAATTCATCTTCAATATTTTTTGTTGGACGATTTTTTAAATCCACTTCCAATTCTTTTATTTTAATTGAATAGACTTTTTTATCATCACGTAAATCTTCAATTTCCTGTTTCAATTCATTTACTTTTTGTTGTAATTTTAATGCTTCTGAGGCTGCCGTTCGATTTGGTACTGTATCCATTGATGCTAATCTTCTTAATAATATATCACTTTTATCGCGTTCGGCACGTTCAGCTCTAGATTTTGTTATTTCCAATTCACGTTTTAAACTATCAATTTGTTCTAATAATTCATTATCCAATTTACTATTAACTAATGTTGTATCTGTTGAATCCGTTGTTATTGAGAAATTTTCATCATTGTGAGTGCGATGATGTTTTTGTGTGTCTTTTACCTACATTAATAAAAAATAGAACAGAAAAGGGATCTTTTAAAAAAGCAAAAAATTAAAAATATTTAACTAAAATTTATACTTGAATTAAAAATTTAACATCTTGACTCTTTGTAATTGCATCATTACGTGATCGTGTCGCTGCTGATATCTCTTTTTGTTCTTTCTTTTTTAATTGCACCTCAATTGATGGTGATCTTTCTCTGTTTAGAATGGAAGAATTGTTTTTTATTATAATACTTTCGTTTTTTTAATTAAATTATTTTCAAAAATAAAATAGAAATTTTAAAATTACTTTTCAATTGATCTTGGTAATGATTTTTCTCTACTACTTTCTCTTTCGACACTACTTTGTTTCTTTAATAATTGCATTTTTCTTGCACGTTCAGCTAGAGAATCACTTCTTAATAAAACTAAATCGGCGGGTGCTTCTTTAGAGGGAATCGGTGAAATTGGTGGTCTTTTTAATGTTAATGATTCTTCCACTTGTGATGCTTCGGTAATGTCTAATACAGTTGTATGTCTTCGTTTTGGTAAAACTAAATTAACAACAACATCATGTTTACTCTCTTTTCCACCGCCGCTAGATTCATCTAAGTCTGGTGTTGATGTCCAAGATGATGGTCTTTTTGGTGTACCTATTTTATTTACTGAAATGTAAAAATATAGTAGTAAGTATACTTAATTCTTTACATACAAATAGTTAATTAGAATTTCTTGGATGCTAAATCAAATGCTAAAAGTTTTTTGGGCATATGCTCAACATTGATTTTAGATAATTACCTTGTTTTTACTGATTTTTAATCAAGTGAAGTTTGGTGTTCTAGAGATTTTGATATTCGACACTAAAGCACATCACAAATGTCATGTAAATCTTATTCTTTTCTTGATTGGCAATAAATTACTAATGAGAACATTGATGAAATGTTTGAACAATCTTATCTTGTATTTAATGACTCAAAGATTATTATTACATATAACGGTACTAAAAATGTATTATCTTATCCATACAATTCTCTTAAACCATTTATATAATTAACGTACGGATCGTTCACTTAAATACATAATATTCTATAATATAATTCAAGATCTTGGAAATTGAATACGATAGTTTCAATTTCCATTGCGAGGAAGAATTATTTGTTTGGTAAAATAAGGTAAAATATTAATTTGTCAATTTGACGGTAAGATATTGCAAGTTTACTGAATTATTGTTAGTGATTTGAGCCTTAATTACCACTAACGATAATAGTACCAATAAATTATGTTAGAGATATGAAACTAGATTTCTTTAGAGCATTTCCATACTGTTAAGAGCGTCTAATTATTCTCATTATTTTTCGTCAAATGACTACACTTCCAAATTTTTTTCAAACCATACAACAGTACACTAATTAGTTAGTTTTATTACATTTACGGTGGGGGGGAGGAGGTTTCTAAAATGGATAAGAATCAAAATTATATTGATGACCTCGTTTAGATTCTGTTTCTGGTGTATCGTTTTTGAATAGTTTTTGTCTTTCTAATTTATACTACTTTAGCAAATTCTTCATTTCCTGTTCAAATTTCTGTTCAATGCACATCAAAATGTTAACTATGAGCAAGTAGTAGGCGTTGCATTATTGACCCATAATTTTAGAGATGCAGAATTGAGGAAGTCAATCTTACCGTTGATGGTTTAGAATAGTCTAAAAACTATTGTTAGGATTAATATTAATTTATATGTATATTAACCAACCATTATCATTATTACTAGATGATAAATTTGATGTTGACGTCCAACTTCTACCAACTGGTTTGTCTAAATTACTACCACTTTCGCGTTTTCTATAACAAAAAAATTGGTTTTATTATTAAAATGATTGATGGGTTTTTTTTTTTTAAATTATATGTTAATTACCGTGAATTGGATGAATCGGACAAACTTGGTGATGATGCTATAACATCTTCACTTCTTTTGCCGCCATGTTCTTTGTAATCTCTAAAGCAACGTTTACATCTTGTGGGCCATCTTACTTGGGGATGAAATCCTAATGGACATAATTGATCACCTTTGGAAATTGGATACATATGATGCATACTCTGAAATGTAAATTTTAAATGTTATTTTATGAAATGATTATATAAATACTATGGGAATTTGGGTATTTATTGATCGATAGCTGATTCCCATTTTTTTTTTAAATTTAAATTTAACGTGTTAACGAAACAATCACAATATGGTGCACTCGATGTAGTATTTTAGAAAAATATAGAAATTCAAACAATTATCTGGAATTTAAACCACATGGGATTGGTAATATTATGTTAATTTTCTGAATAATTAATTAAGTTGAGATTCCCAGTTACCTAATTTGATGGTGAGATACCGCGTTTACTTTTGATCATGAATCAAAATATATTGTGATCGAGTTATACCGGTGACACCGCATACGTGGACATAAAGATGAATTAAGTTACCTAGATGTTACTCGGTAACTCCTATCCTTATCACAAACGTAAGTAGATATAGATCTTCAGAAACCTCAACCTCATTACATTACCGTATGAACTACTACGTGTGTATTCATTCGAAAATTGAAAAAGTGAAAATATTTAAATTTCTTTCGACAAAATTGAAGTCAACGTAGTGTTTTATTTTTAAGAACAGAAAAATTCAATGTTAGACCTTATGTTTTATTTTTATATTAAAATATAGAAAATTATGAATGAAATGAATTTGTTTACAATATTAAATAATTTTTCTGCCACAACTTATATTTTATTTTTAAATTTGACACTGAGCCAATATTTTCAAAAGTAAATAATAAAATAACTTTCTAAATTTTTGTGACGTATTTGAACAATATATTGAAGTAATGACTTTATTTTTATAAACATTCATTAATGGTTTCAGCTGTTTTTATTACACTGGTAATTTCAAGTAGGATATGTACAAAATATATATAATAAACCCTCTGTTATAAGCAAGGTCTGTTGTAGGTCCAAGTAGTACTATTACAATTAATTATCGTGATATCGTTAAAAATAATGTAGAGATCTTTTCAAAAAAAAAAATCTAAAACTTATACCATCTTTACAGGTAGAGTGACCGATAAACAACTGAATATTTATCAGATCAAATATGTGTTTCACCATATTAGAAACTAATTTTTTGGTTGAAATTCGATACTATACGTGTACTGGAAACAACGTATAAGACATTGTAATACCGTATGCGTCTGATCTTGATAATATAGTGGAAATATATATTTGTACATGAACATTGAACGATAATAATATGTCTGAAATTTTTTGCTATACCACACACTCAGAATTGCTGACCCATTTTAATTACACATGATAGAAAATCTTAATACTATACACTTATCGAATGTATTCCAGTCAATTGTCTATCGAACATTAATTTAGGAACAAGTCATCGAACAGACCATCTACAGATATTTGTATAATTATCATCAATAATAATAATAATATGTGAAGAATAATTTTCAAGAGAAACATTGTAAGATAAGCAAATAGGAAGAAAATTAAGCTTCGTTTAGGCAAAATCAATTAAGCACTGGTAATATTTTTAACAAACTGATTCCAAGAGTAACATGCCAAAAATTCAATGGAAGACAAGCAAATAGGAACATAAATAAGCATCATTTTGTAAGAATTCCATGTACTTTTTTTCATAGATTTTTAATTGTATCAAAGCACTCGTCCCCCTGTTGAACAAGTCTGATAGCATATCATCATCATCATAATCTCCATGATTTACGTGTCAAGGAAGCATAGACCAGGATTACGAATATGAACTCAAATAACTCGAAAGCTGGAAAATATCGAATTAATCATAATTATTCAGTTACACATTTTAATATTTCAGTAGAGTGATGCATAAATCCCCAGCTACTTATCCTCGCGCTCAGATTACCTAATTATTTTTTGGATTCAATGCACAATTTTATATTAAAATGTGAAATACAAACATATTTCCGAATGTTCGATGTGCTAATTTTTTTTTATTTATTGAATTCTGAACGGTGTTTATAGAATAATCTTATGTGCTATTATTATATTAAGAATAAATAAACCCCTTAGTTTCATCATCACCCTAGTGGTGTATTTAGGAACGGTTTAATTCCACAAAGTACATATATGCTTCTTATCAATTTCGATGTTTAGTTTTGAGCAGATCATAGTATTATGCAGATTAAAATTTAACTAGACAATTACATAATAAATATCTGTTTAGACTTTCTAATGAATTCGAGGTCATTTATACATTACATCGAAAGATACTGAGTTTATTTTTGCCGGAAATTTCAATGTTTATATTATTTTGTGACTTTTGTGACTTTTAGACAATATTGAGTCCTAAGAAAATTTCTGATATTGCCAATAATCAATGGACTATCTGTTTGATTCATAAAATTAAATAATATGTGTATACTATGTGGAATTGAGGAACCGACGTTCGTATTTGAGATAGGTTCAATAATATTTGTGTGCGGAAAAATATTTATTCGATTGTATATTCAAGCATAAAAATACTGACTGTTCTAAATGACAGAAGTGACATTTTGATCATTTGCCGGAACTGTGTGAGCAGCAATTTTATTAGAACTTCCATACACATTCTTGTTCAGTTGCAACTAATATTTTCAACAGCGATTCTTCCGTCACTTCCCTGACTTGAATCTAGCTTTAGTAATAATTTATAATTTAATGGTAATGTTTATAGTTCCAAACAAAATTCAGACTAACTGTGAAATCCACAATTTTGCTGACTCCCAAGAAATTTTCCCATCGAAGATTTCTGAAATTTTCGGTAAATAGTCGTTACATCATGTTCTTAAAAGTTCCTAATTGTCTTTTCTGTTAAAGTCGGCAACTCATTCTAGGGTTGTTATGTATATTTTGTAGACGTTTCGCGTTAGTGATGCTTGCTTCGGTTCTATAATATTTTTATAATAATTTTTTTTTTTTTTTTTTGATCATGGTACAGTTGAGGAATGAATCACAAATTTACACCATTGGTAAACAAGTAGAACTATTATTTGTATTTTATAGCTAATTGATATTAATAATGCTTCTATAACATTTTTCAATGTGTTATTATGAGAGTATAGTACAATAATAATTTAATACTAAAGTCCGAGGAGTCGAGCTAGATCACACGGTTTTGTTTCTGATTTTATGGTTAACCATTTTTGGTGAATGTTCAAGAATAAAACTAACCTAACAGATTTTTACAATGAGTATGCAGTTGAAGTGGTGCTTGAAACACTCCATTAATTCCAAAGATAATATCTCTGTAAAATATTAAGAGGTTCATTGGATATCTGATAGATATTATTCGGAACTGTAAAATTATTAAAACTCTAAATAATTTTAGGACAAAAAAATTTATTTATTTGTTAAAATGCACGTAACATTGAGTGCACTTACAGTGCATTTATTAAATTCGTTTCAAAATTATTAATTATATATTCAAAGAAGTTGAATTAATATTACATTTAACTTAGATTTTTTTTTTTAAAATATGCAAATTAAGAGGTAAAATGAGAATTATACATAAAACTATAAATTTTCGTGTACTTAAACACAAATGTATTTATTTAAAGGTAAAATAAAAACACATTACATTTTAAATACATTAAAAACAAATTTTGGCTCATACCCAAATGAAAATAACTAATTATTTATAAGTCTCAAATACACGTGTTAGACACTCTTATTAAATTTTGCATATTTGCAAATTGTTTATATCCGTGAAGTTATTTTTAGGATCGAGTGACATCACATTTCACATTTATTATTCCCAGTTCATAAAATCAAATGGCTGACAATATGTGATTATTAAAATAAAATATGATTTCATTACAGTCAGTGGTATTTCTAGGTAATTAAAAAGATACTATATGTTCTATACATTTATGATTAAGGTTAACCCAATTTTAGCTCCGGGCAATGCCACCGTTTACACAATCACCATGCATGTAGTGTATGTCCATTGATTGAAAAAGCATCTCACCACCAAACTATGTATTGCCTCATTCTCATATGAATTTATGAGTTTGCGTTTATTCTGGTGGATAGGATCTGGTTGGCCCAAATTAAGTATTTGACTCTATTATATATTAGCCTTAAACTCAGATGTATTGAGATGCAAGTTTAAGTGTACCGTGACGATTATGCTGTATGTTAAAATTGAGAATTAGAGGATATATTTATTTTGAATAATATACACAATAGGATATTTATTTTATAGAAGAAAATTTTCTTAATTTTTAACAAACTCATTTAAGAACTGAAGTATTGTTAAATAAATTGTAAAATGCACAAATTTAAATATTGGATTCCATAATATGTTAGTGTAACTGACAAAAATGTACCCTATGATCATATGCATAGCGTACATTTCTGAGTTGCACACAAAAGTTGTTCAAAAATAAATACCGTTTTGCAACCGCGTACATACTCGTAAATTCCATGACAAAAAATTATTTATTTAATTATTTTCCAATATTTACGTCATTTAATTAACATATTAAGGTGTATAGATTGAAACTTATAATGACTTAAGAATCAAAAAATAGTATAAAACACTTAATTTTTGTTCGTTCAACTTTCTAATTATACTTGTATTGAACATTCACTGTATATATAAATACGAGTAGTGCAGAATTAATTTCGTTGACGTAGCTTGGAAAAGTATTTTAAGATATTTATTTATAGGCGATTCTATTTTCAAATTAAGTATTTTAAAATCATACATTCAAGTCAAATTAAACCATATTTAATTCACAAGCTATAATATTTAGGTTACTTTCTGAAAATCTGTATTAATATTCTAAAATGCCTGACAATTCTGTTGAATGATATATTATAATACTCAACCTTCACTTAAAAAAATTCTATTTTTTTATTTTTTTTTTTTGATAAATTGAATGATATCGTCAAATAATCTCGAAGTTTATATATTATTATAATTACAAAAATTTGTATAATTAGAAGTACTCATAGTTAAGTTTTACACTGGCATACATGGAAAATATCACTGAATATTTGAATTTTTGGTATATTAGTTTACTATTGTAGGTCTCGATTAGAATCAATTACATTCAGAAAATTTTAATTCCTGATATAGATAGAAACAAATTAACATTATCAAATTAATCGCAGCTAAAATAGTCAATTGAGTTTGGGCAACTATTTAGAAACTTACGTCAATTCCAGCAAATGAGGTAGCTGTACGCATACTTACATTGGCGAAACTTTTCAATTAGCAAACGGTCTTTAATTTGACAAATTTGGAAAATTAACAAATGGTCTCAAATTCAACCGGAATACTATGACGACCTTGAATCTGGAATGTGAAAACTATGTTTGAACGAAAGAAGTGGTCGCAAGTGGCACAAAAATTGAATAGATATAAACTATACTAGCTAAGTTTAAAAAAATACGGAAAAATTTGTACATCTACATGTGAAACTATATTGTTTTCTGAAAAACCGTATCACTTGGATCATAGTAGTGTAGTTGGATTTATTGCGAAACAACGAATAGTCTTATGGACGGGAAACCAATAGCTGGTCGTATAATCAAGTGAGAAATCTACCATATCTAGATTTGGTATTAGTTTGTATGGTAACAGATAAAACATTGAATACAATTGAATGTTCTCGCTTAAGACCAGAAAACTATCGCATATGTTATCTACACATACGAGTAACTGAATTATAATATATGGCAGTCAAATTTGGTATTTAGAACCAACGAACCTACATATCAGTCACACTAAAACAACATACATGTGTACTTTTCAATTAATTGCAATCTAATGAAGACATGATCTTATGGAAAAATAATAATTTTTGAGATCATTTATACAGTATGGTGAGAAAGATCGGCATTTGGGGGTTTTATGTGATTGAAAGACACCACCAAAATTAAACAGTATAGACAGTGTATTTTAAACTCAATGATTCAATCAGTCAGTCAGGTATTTTAGCATATGGAATTTGAATTATAAAATTAGAATTTTAATTATATCGTCAAAAATGAAAGCAAAGAAAAAAATTATAAATATTTTAAAATATATCATCAAGGTCCTTGTCAATGTCCTATTTAAAAATAAGTCACATAAACAAAATAATATTTTTATTTGATATGAAAACGTAAAACTTTTTAAATACTCAAATTTTCGAGTCTTCTTTACTTGTGTGATTTGTGTTTATATGAAAATTCTTGAGTTTTTTATATTTCTGACAAAATATTTAAATTTCAAATAATTTTAAAACAAAATAGAAAAACACAGCGTGTGTATATATATATATATATACAAATGAAAATGTGCGTCTGGTTTTAGTTTTCTATATGGAAATAGTGAACATTATGCGAAAATTTTCCGAAAATAGATTTTCCTAAAAGTACACAAAAAAACAGCTATAGTAAAGAAAATCCTTGAGAAAATCGTCAAAAGGGTTTTGCATACAAGTATGCTTGCGTTACTCCAGCATAATATTTTGAAATTTTGTAAATTATTTTTGAATATTTCATAATATTCTCAATTTAATAGCCAAACACAATATGCCCATGTTCCGGTTGAACAGTGTGTAACATTGAATAACATTGTGATTCGATCAGTATTTTGTAAAGAAAACTTGTGGAATTTTATGTGTAACCATTTCGAACATCACGAACCAACATCATAGAACTTTATTTTCAAAATTAATGTTACATTGTTTTGACCAAGTGTGAAAATAAATTGCTTGATTCCAAATTCTGAAAAACAAATTAGAGTAAATGACATTGCTGGTACTGGAAGGCGACAATGCGGCAGTGCAGTTGAAAATATTAAACATGCACGAAAAAGCATATAGTAATAATGTGCAGAAACATTAACAAAGAGACGTTCGATACAAACTTCAGCTATCATGAAGGTCAACTGCAGATAATTTACATTATACTTGTTTCCATATGGCGTTCAGATTTTGCAAGAATTGTGAGAGATCAGCGCAGCAACGACTTGATTATGTGATTTATTTTCGGGAAAAAAAAAAAAAAACAGAAGAAATTCCAAATTTTATTCATAATTCTAAAATGAGTGAACAAGCAAAAATATAGAATATTGACATATATTCTAAGAGCAGATCAACAGCTATAATTTAAATACAAGTGTACTGAATGATTTGATGTATTATCAGGCGAGAAATTCATTATCAAGTATTTATTTGAAAATGTAAGCGGTGTCATAGTTCCATCAATACTTAATATCTGAATTTTTTCAATCACATACAACTGTGCACAGTTGTCTCCAATTGATCAAACCGCACTTTATTCGATTTTATGTATATCATCATCGATTTTACCGTATGCTCATTATTACTGTACTTTTTAATTATTACACAATGTGTTTGTATAACTTTAGTTATTAACCTATCTATTTGATGAATTCGAACTTGTTTTCTAAAATATTGATTAGATCAAAGAGTCTAGCATGGTACTGCATCGAATTAAATAACAGATGTTTCATTTTTACTTCACTTTAATAATCCAGAAATATCAAAAAATACATGCACAAGACGTAAAAATCTACAAGAAACTGGAAAATCTCTTGTTATGCCAGCTGTACAGAGACGAGCAATAACACCAACTATATATAGAAATTTTAATACAAAGAATAGAATTGAAGCAATATTACAAAGAAATGTGGGAACAAATGAGGATTTTTGTCAAGCGTCAATATCGAGTGCTAGTTCAAGTTTTGTGTGCATCAAAGAAGACAGAGATAAAACTGGCCGCCTAAAACAAAATGTTATTATAATGTTATATTATTATTCTTAATATTATATGGTTTGCAATTATCTATATATATACTTAATTAGAAAAATAAATATTAGTTTTTAATTTCTTTATTACTCAGTTTTTAGTAGAAATTCTATCATAGATTTATTTTTTCCATATTAAATGTACGTAAAAAATTCTTACACTCCCGGGTGTGTGGTGTTGATGAGAAGTAATGCGAAACTCGTGTTGACACAAAGGTTAAATACCCATTAAACGGAAATTCGTATGGGCGAGTAATTTACTTCCCGAATTATTTACCAATTGTCAAATCATTTTCATATTTCCACCTTAATAAATAATAAATAATTTCATTTCTCTATCCTTTCTTCTACTTAGCTTCGTTTTAGTACCGATGGCTGCCTGACACAAAGGCAATATCGCACAATTTATTAGGGCTTGATATGTTGAGGTTTGTCAGTTAAGACAATCTTCACCATTCTTATTGCTTTCATAACACTCATTTTCAACGAAATTTACTAATTGAGTGGACCGAAGAAATTTTTTATATGTCGCCCATAAGTTCTTACACTAATTTTATATTTAGCTACTATTGAATTATTATATAGAATATATTTTGGAAAGAGCCACGTAAGTGCGAAGCCAGATATAATTTTTATAATGAAACCAAAAATATTACCCATTAATTAAAATATTAAATATTCGGTAAATATGTCCTGGGAAATGACGTTAAAATCATTCAGATCGTGATGTATACGAGAATATCACTGTCTATCATATTCTAGGTTAAATCTAGATTCAATGGAAATTACCGAAATACGGTAAATCGGCGGCAATTAGCTAAACATAAAATTGATGAAGGAACTCGTCAAAAACATATAAAAATATGTTCGGTTTTAAATTATCTACCGGATAAGTCAGGATTCAATGAAATTGAGAATTGTGTCCGCCGGCAGTAAAACAAATGCCTAATAGAAAAAAGGATAGAGAAAGGGTATTATTTAATATTTATTATTGAAA
>JANSTX010009101.1:0-19272 GCA_027564355.1 Penthetria funebris | reverse complement strand
TGTTTATTTCTTGGCGTTACATGAACGGAATCAAATACAATAGACCCTTGGAACTTCGTTCCCAGGGCCTAAAAATGGCAAAAGAATATCGAAATGTCTGCATGTCGCCGTAAGGCATTAAGATTAGGATGATGAGAAGAACAATCGGGTGTGTAAATAGGTATACAAAACGGATTACACACATGTGCACAAGCATTTTGGAGCAATTAGTCGAATTTATATATTGTTTTACCATAATTGTCAATGATAAACAACGCTTTGCGTTTTTATGTAATATGCAAATTATACCAATCTACAACCATAAATCATTACGTACAATTATAATTATCAAAAACAAATTACGCTTTGTATTATTGAAAGAATATAATAAGTCATTATAACAAAATGTACTGTAACGAAAATAAAAACAAATTCTTACTTGGAATATAATTTGTTGAGCTGATGTGAATGTATTATAAACACTCACTATGATCAAATTTTCTCGTATTTAGTTTTTATTGGTTACTATTTATTTTTCATATCGACATATACGATCATTACTTCGACTCCGATTTTGACATTTTTTTAAATTAAAATAATATGAACTCAAATAAACATTTTCTGGAATGTACTCTTACAAATCACACATCCTAATTTATATTATAAGTTCTATTAAATGTAAAATTTTGTTAAAAAAAAAAAAAAGAAAACCATTGAATTGATCAATTATTTGAAGGAAGACAAACCTTAGTAAATTCTTTTCCAAATGTTTCTTTTAAAATTATAGTTTATTTCATTTTGTGTACAAAATATTAAAATGTTTAATCTTCACTTTCAACATTTTCAGTTTGAAGTGTTTTAAATGATTGTACTGGAACATATGTAACCAATGTATATAATTTATTAGGTGAATCTTCATCGTCATTTCGTCTACGTGCTAAACGTACACGAACACGGAATGGTGTACTCCTAAAAAACAGAAAATATCATGAGAAACAATGTAAACAAACATAAATCTCATAAATTTAAATTACCTAATACCCTTTGACCAAATATGTTTATTTAAACGTGTATCAATTCGTACATCATGAGTACCCATTTCTTTTTCAGCAAATTTACGAATTTCTTTGATGGCACGGGGTGCCCTCTTCTTGAAACCAATATTATGTACCCGTTTCGATAAATGAATAGTACATTCTCTTGTTACAACTTCATTAATTGCTGATTTATTACGTTTCTCAGCTTTTGGTTTTGCCATATTTTTCTATTTACGAACTAAAAAAAAAAAACAAATTACATATTTAAATATATTTTAGCCAAACTAACCTACAAATATAATTTTTTGAATTTATAAGATGGGAAATTAAATATTTTAATAAATTTTAATTTAACAATATTAAATTACTTGTATTAATATTAAAATTCACAAAATATAGATTTAAAATTAACACATTTATTTGATGTTTTCAGATTATTATAAAAATATTATTGGCTTACCTTTAGCGTTGACAGTTTCGTAGGAAAGAAAGATGTCGGCGGATTTAGAGTTGCAAGCATTGATTTTATTAAATGTGGTGCGCCATCTGAATGTGAAATAACAATATTTTCTGATTTATAAATAATTTACAATAGTATATTAATGAAATTTTTATCATATTGCACATTAAAAGAAAACTAAACTGATGAAACCAAATGATAAAATAAAATTTCAAGAAATTCCATTTAGTAGTAATTTATATTAATATTTTAATGTGTTCGTAACAATAATTTTTGGATCAGCATCTCATCTTGGTGGTCTGGGTCAACATCAATCACACTATCCAAATGCCTGTAATTCCTCAATGTAATGGCCACCGGGAACGTATAGTTTGATATTAACTTCTAATAATCAGAAACAGCTAAAATTGTAGCGGTCAACAAATAATGACCTCTGATGATAACGAAAACAGACACGATAGGGTTTACAACTGAAAAAATGGATTAATAAAACCAGTTAATATTCAGACATGAATAAAAAAGAAGGAAGCGGGTATAAGGGATATTTAGCGCGTCATATCGTCCACGGCAAAAGTACCATTAATCATGAGTGATAAGGAATACTAACTCGTAATCAACCATATGTTGCACTTGTGGTGTTTTTGCTAGGAAATTAGATGTTGTAATAGAACCAAATCATGGTAAGCGATTGATGTAACTACATGTATAAAGTGGTAATTAAGGCTTACGTCGGCCTCGTAGAAAAAGTGGGCATTTAAAGTACCCATAAAAGTGGTGATTAAAGCTCACAATTTATTAATTATTGTATTATAATATAATAATATTGATATTATATGTTATATGATAATGATGTTATATATCATTTCCAGAGTAGGCCCGCCGATGGTAATGGATTTTAGGAGTTCGATTATTGTACAACTCCCGATCCGTTCTAAATAGTAAAGAATCGTTGGATATTTAATTATGTGATTGATGGGTTCTCCATACAATAGAGGTCTTCTTCCACAACGTTTCAAAATAGAGTTTTCAGAGTTTCTGATGATGTTAAAGAATTTTAGTGATTGTCTTACCAATATTCTTTCAATATGCCTGTAATCACCATGGCGGACTTCTGGCTCCAGTTAATAGACCGAGAATTTTACATTCAAATACTCTGATCCTTTCCATTTAAACAATCTTTTATTTCTCTATTTGAATAACCATCAAGGCCGATCGTTGATTTGTTAAAAATGGATTTGATGATAGAAAGATTTGATGATAGTTCAGTTACCGGGTAAGAAGGCCAACGACTATTGATTGTCGGAATTTGTTACGTAGAGTCGTGTTGTTATGTATGGATCGGTCACACTAGAGTCTGTTGCAAAGTATAAAAGTCTGTTATGTGAACAGGAAAATTGATTGGATATTTTATTTAAGTTGAAAGTAGCCTGTTGGTCACCGAGAAGGTCATTTTGTTTGTGTATGTTATTAAAACGTCTCACGCAATTATTTGCGATTTCATCGGGATCCGTTATAAGAAGATCGGTTCCAGTACTATCATTATCAATTATATTTATGTTTTGTCAGCAAAGCTGTTCCTATGATTCGTTTACTGTTCTTATAGACATTATGTGGTCTAGACGAATGTTACTCAGTTTAGTTTGCCAATGTTTGTTTAAGTAATATTTTAGTTAGTTTTTAATTATATTATTCAAACAATTTGTCTGCGATTTTAGTTGTCGTCAAAGTTGTTCTTTAGTTTAATGATATCTACTATATCTTCTGGGGCAGTGCTGTCATGCTGTGAGTATTGATGTTATGTATATGGATCATTCTGCTCTCGATGTTTTCGAATCTGCTTTAAAATGTATCGATAGTACACATAAAACACCAAAATTCATTCGGAAAATCACATTAATTTGTAATATACTGTGAAACATATGCAGTTGGTCGTCAACTAAAGATTTGAATAATTTGATTTGTTTGTTAGATGTTTATGTAGCAAGAATTCTACAATGAAGACACTACATCTATATTTTGACCACAACTATACGACATAATTGACATATCCTGTGTATAATGTGGCACCGCAGGTAGGTAAATATTTATAGGTTCAGCAGCCACTGAATTGTAGTAGCACATTCATCACTATTCAAACAATTGTCATCTACGATATCAAAGATTCCGATGAAGGGTTATAATAGAAGAAGCCACTGTTCCTTCTTAGTCCATAATATTGATAAGTACTTCTTATTAGATATACCAACGAATATGCCTCCCGATTACAACACAGATAGACTTTCCTGTTTATTGAAATTGATTTCACACAATATGCTAAATTAATCGATTACCTGATCATGTTACTAAAGTTACTAAATTTCAATGTTGTCGATAAGTCAGTCGTTTATTTCACAAATATTTAGCTTTATGTACTAAACTTGTAAAAGCAATATCCATAATAAGTTCCAAATAGACGTTTGTTTATAAATCATAAATCCAGTTACTGAACTCATAACTTCAAAAGACTCATCGTTGTGCAACAACAAAGTGGTACGGTAGGATATAGGAAATTCTGCAATTATTTATATAAAACAAGATAAACGTATAATTGGTTGCCAATCATTGTAGGCCCTGGAAATTGTTTAACGGGTCACAACATAATATATAAATATACATTAAAGAGAATTGCAAAATAATTGATATGTCGTATCTAGAATGTCCGCTTAAATTAGTGAATATTACTATCATATGACTTATTTTAATCAGTAAGGAGTAAAAATTATACATGGGAGGTACGTTATCTGATCAAATTAACATTTTCATATATTTTTAATTATAATAACGATTATTCCTTCAAGACGATACACGAATGATCTCAAATACAATAGTTTCTTGAAACTTTGAATTACAGGTATATAATACAAAAGAACAATATAATTATATATAATATAATTATTTTAATCTTTGATATTATACACCCAATTTTAATCTGAAAGGAGAATGACACGTACATAATTTCATATGTTGAAGCAATCTCAAGTTATCTTGCACAATATACATGAGAGGTACACCAAGGAGTAATCTGATTAAGCTTATACTCCCACACATTCTTTAATTATAATATCAGTTCTATCTGTAAAATTTGAAGTCTGTATGTAATACAAACAATTTTAAGCTAAAACATAAAAAAGGAGTAAAAAGTTTGTATGGGAGGTACTTGAAGGAGTACTCCAATTTTCCTCATATTCGAACTTAGCCTCACAAATCAGATAATAATGTTATGTGCAAAATTTCATAGCGATATCTCGAAGCATTCTCAAGTTATCGTGCTCACAGATGGACGGAGGGACCAATAGAGGGATACAATAGACCCTTGGGACTTCGTTCCCAGGGCCTAAAAATAGTATCAATTTGATCAAATTATTCAGCATTGCAATCCATCAGCAACTCCAACCAGCATACCTGAAAATTGTAACACATATCGAAAGTACGATATATAATTGTTATCAATCAAGCGGAGTTGAAAGCATTGATTCGACTAAGATGCTAAAAACAGTTCTAGCTTATATTGTACACTAATAATAACCTAAAATCCATTTGTGTGTTGACACATAAGGGAAATGCTATGTTCTGTACCTATAGCAAAACAACATCGAGGAACTAATAAGTAATTGGCCAAATTGTCACGGCCTAAGAAAATCAAACAAGTTCTAATTTTCTTAGGAAGACTGGATGAAATATTGAATACAGATGAAACACCTGTGACACTAAAACTATGGATTATAATCTAACCAAATGTCTTGAAATATGGAAATGGAAGTGGAATATATTACAAATAAACCCGGCTTCAAATGAGAACCAATCGGTTCTTTTTAGCGTTCAGTTAACATATATTATCTTAATGTCTGAATTATTATATATATCTGATCAGTGATCACATACGTAATCAATTTTATTAATGCTTTTTTACCGGATGAAATTTTGTGAGAATATTGATGATATATAATGATCAAGATAGGTATGCATTTTAAAATAGATATACCACACTGCTTTTCTACATATACATTTTCAATTTATTAGAATTATAGTACAATAAAATAACAAATTAATATAATTTTTAAATAAAATTACAAAATTAGTTACACAAGTTTTAACAATTAGTCATATATAAAATTTTTCTTATTGCATATTTATATTTAGCACCGAAGAACAGATTTGATCCACTGCAAAAATAAGACTGATATTAGAAAAAAATGTTTAATTAATTAATTAATAATCACATCTCACCTCAGCCATTTCAATTTTAATTACATTATCTTGATCTTGATCTTTCTTTTGGAAAAGTTCTGAAAAATACAAGATATTAATTTAATTTATAATGCGCCTAAACGGATCTACAGGTTGTAGTAAAATATGTAAATTAGATCTTATTTGGGACAAGATGTACAGAATAAATTTAACTTTTAACTTGGATTGATCCGACAAAGTTTTATCATGACATCCCCACTAACGTTACACACATACATCTAATTTAACTTACCAAAAGCAGTTGTTAAATGTAAAACTGCAGCCGTAAAATCACCCATTCTTAATGTTCCATCCTTTCGCATATATCTTAACATTAAAATGCCCATAATGTCAGAACTTAGCTGAAATCCAACATCGTACAATGCATCTCTTAATCTCTCTGCTTTTAATATTCCTGTTCTTTCTTTTGTATACATTTTAAATACTCCTTGCCATGATTTTAAATTTACCATAAAAGTTTTAAATTGCAAAAAGCTCATTCTACCCATTCCTGTTTTCTAAAAAATAACCAGGAAAAAAAATTATTAAAAATTGTAAGTTTTGGTTGACTTGAAAAATACGATATGATATGTTCAAGAATTGTGACATATGGACTGACCCACAAGGTTACTCAATCCATTGTTAATCTGCTCCTATGGTGTTATCTATCGATTACAGGATATGTTAATATGAAAATAGGTCGTGTTTGTCGACTTGTACCCAAAAGGTGTAAAAGTCAAGATGATGTCAAAGAATGGACGTTTATTGTGTACTTTTATACTGACAATGTTCTATTCACAAAGTTGATTAAAATTTTAATATTATATTCCGAGTATGTTTCATAGCATTCTGCTAAATTTACAAATATTATGGCTGTGGATAAAAATGTCACATATATGTTACATTATCACCATTCTAATGTTTTTCTAGATGGTTGATGACGACATCGCAATTCAGGCATATCGCAGTTTTAGGAACTATTTGTCTGATCTATTTCTGTGCATATATTATATAGTAGTATAATTGCAAATAACGACAAATGAGAATTAATAAAATATCAACATCATAACGAATAAAAAACAGATATCTTGTCAAAGTACGTGAATTAATTCAATGTTCTACTGTTAGAATACCGATATTATATACGAATAATGGGGCACAAAGGTAGTAAAGATATATGGAAAGTCAATAATAACAAATATATTCAGTTGTATAAAAATTTAAAATATATAACTTACATCAACTAAAGATACAACTTGACGACAAATGTCTAGACTAGCACAACTTTTGATATAATCATTTGGAAGACATGCTTCCAATAACTCCTGTAATTCAAAGCAGTTAATTGTTCTGGAATTAAAAATTAGCATTCCTGTAAACAATAGGTATGCAAAAGAAAATATAAAAAAATTTATTACTTATTTTCATCGGCTAATTGCATAAAAACGGGTTCATATTGGCACTTTTTATTTTTCACAGCATCCGGATCATTTCGTAATGTGGCTACACCAATTGGTGGAAAAGGATCTAATAGCATCATTGTTTGTGTTTCAAGTTGTGCTAATTTGACTGAATTACCAAGAATACGTATGGTAAAACCGGATTCTTCGCCAGGTTCATATGTTGTTGCCATTAATAAATACTTCCCAATATCTAAATTACATCTATAACTTACATGCCTTGAATTACCATAATCAGAATTGATAAAACTAACTTGATTTTTGAAGAAATCTTTCGGCAGAGATTCCGTTAGTTTATTCTTAACTAGAATTTTTTTTGGAACAAAATTATGAGAAATTAAAAACATTATTGATAATTATAAGCTAATTATACACTTACTACTATTTAATTTGTACATTGTAAAACCAATGACTTTTGGTTCAACAGCCGTATGTTGATTTAATGCAATTATAACATCTTCTTTTTCACTTACAAATAATTGTAATTGTGGATTTATATGAAATGAATCATGATTACGACATCCGCCAGCTGAAACACCACGTCGCCAAAATCCCTGAAACATTTTCATTGACCATCGCTTTGGACGATCGCCTAATGATAATTCATCCTTTGCCGTATCGGTATCCAAATGTATACATTCTAAATGTGTAAATGTTTCGGTTAATGCTAAAAATGACATCCAAAATTCACCAACATCAAGTTGACCCAATAGGCGATCACGTTCATGTATTGAAACACGTTCCCATGCAACAGACATTGATGACCATTCACTATTGAAACCAGATTTTGTACCAAATGTTTCTGATGCCAATGGATCTTTTAATCGTACTAATTGTACTGAATCACCCATTAGTGTTTCAACTTTATCTAGAGAGCATAATCTATAGCTAACACCTATACCAATACCGTTTGGTAATTTTTCCGGTTGTGACTTAAATTGTGAACTATTTCCCTTAATTACAATACATGTAATAATACATGTTGTGTCTAATATAGAACGTAAAATTGTTGGACGTATTGAATCCATACCAGATTTAATTGGCACACTTTCAACAATGCCACCTGTTAAATCGCTTAGACCATCCGAACGTGTACCATATTTTAAAGCTTCATATGAACCATGTAGTCTAAATTGTTAACAAAAAAAGAATAAATTATATATACAAACATCGATTGAAATTAAGATTTTATATGTTTTGTTAAATACTTTGCAATAGCTTTTTCTAGTAACGAAGCCCAAAAGCAATTTGATTTATATGGTTGTAAAAATGCTAACTTTCCATTTATTGTTGGTAATCTATCGTCAACTAAAACCTTTAAGTGTAAATAATGTATAAAAAATAAAGTCAAATAAAATTTCTGTAAATTAAAAGTATAAAATGATTACTTCAACCCATTCGCCACACCACCAAAGCCTAAACCGGAAAACTCCTAGAGAATTTTCAAAATTCTGATCAGCAGGTACAACTCTATAGAATAAATTTTTTAATGAATATAATACACCTAGACATGAAACAAGCCATCTGTCTCCTGAAAAAACCATAATATATTAAAATAAATTGCGTGTTATTAAAAGTTAGATATTATTTTAAATGTGAGCTCTTATGGTAGGCCAGAAAACAATAATAAATATGAAAATAATTCAATTTAAAGTAGCAAATACCATTGTGGGGTAATGACACCCAGAATCGAAAAATCAATGCTAGACCAGAAGATTAAATCTGTTGATAAATCCGTCCGACATGATGGACCGTATCCTAATTGGCATAAAACATGTTTTATACAATAAATGACAACCTGGGATCTATGGGCAGGCACCACTCTGTACAACGACATTCCAAAATATAGACTCTACTTTCGTCGTGAATTTCAATGAAGTGAAGTGTTTAACTGATCTCTCTAAACCTATGATTAAAATATATTTGGTTATAGTCCCGGAAACTATGAGTATTCAAATATAAGGACTATCAATTAAACAGCTTCTTAACATCTTACCAACAGAATTGAACACGTTTATTGTATTGCAATCTTAAGATGTATGATTTTAAGATCACATAAAGTGCGGCACTATCCGATATTAACTTACCATTATGTGTATTGAAATAGGCAAATTAAATAGTAATGTAGCGCACAGGTTAAGATAATGATTAGCTTCTAAATATCAGTCGGCTTGTCAATATACAAGAGCTGAATAGTCATAGAATTTCAAAATTCAAATCAAATGAAATTTAAATCACAACATAACAATATAGAGAAGACGCACACCACACACATATCATGTTGGCATAACACTAAACTGCCAGAAGAAAACACTAAACTTGCAAGTATGTGCGTTACAAGAGCAATACATTGTGGTGCAAGTGAAAATATGTATAAAGATGTGTTAGGTATAAGGAATCTAAATAAATTATAGTTGGATGTTTAATGATAGATTTATGGACAGTATGCTATCTAGATATGTATATTTAAGTGTGATTGTATAATTTGTTCAATTTTGTTATAGAATTTAATGAAATGTTTCTCAATAAATATAATACTTCTACTTACCCATTTTTCCGGGAATTGTATCAAAATATTCACCCTCGCTCATAAACATAGGTGTTGTGACGATATCTGAAACACGTTTCCATTGAAATGTGAATGGTGGTGTCTGATAATAAAATACTGATGTTTGAACTGCTTGAAAGTCTGGATCTTCCCAAAGTATGGACTTTTTTTTACATTCTGATTTAATACGTTCATACTTTGATGTCATTGTTACACGAATCGAATTTCATAGCAGCGAAAACTATCTAAAATTTTGGAATAAACGTTACATGAGTAAAAATTTCAAGAAGAAATTATTTCTAAGTGATTATTTGTTTAATTATGAATATTAATATCAATAATCTGTCTAAAGACGGTTCAGAATACAAATGATGTACATAACACTCTACTGAATTCATTAGCCGAATTCTGTAGATTGTTATGTAACGTCAAAGCTACATAGTTTGTCGTTGAGATGTTTATACATCCAGTCAGCAAACAAAGCACTAAACTTAAATTTGTAACTACAATCACACATCATACATCACCATCTACATCATCATCAACAAATCATTTCCATCTTAATTTCACGCGGAAATATATAGCATCACCACTGGTACCAGACTTTTAAATGACAGATTTCGGCCACATTAATTTTGGTCGACCAGCTCTTCAACTACCCTGTGAATTTCAATCAAAGCACATATATTGTGATATTATTAAGCGGCCGCCACAGTGTATATCCGATTATATTTTATTTTATCCATATAAATTATGATTTGTGACATAATGATAGTCCTCACTTTCTAAGTAAAATGTCAAACAATTTATATATAGTGTGATCCGGCGGTACTGCGGAATGCCAAATATAGGTTGAGCAGCGTCAAAATGTTAGACACCCTATTACATTCATCACTAATGCAATATATGTACTTTCACGAATTTGATCTAAGTACATATAGTTATGGGCAAAAACAATATTTGTAATTATTAATGGGTGTTTTTAATGGCGTAGCGGTCGAATCGATATTAGAAACAATAATATGGAAATTTATTATTATCTACATACAGTAGCCTGGATTAAATTTGAATCCCTTTAACTACCATAGAATTCGCATGATAATATGCGCATACTATGCAAGGCATCAGTGCAAGGTGTTGAACTTAGAGTTCTCGTTAGTACAGTAATTATCCAGAATATGTGAATTATCGTTATGTGAATTCTACAGTAGTTTAATGTCATTTTAATTTAATACAACCTACTGTATAAAATTCAATATACATTGTAATATAATTCCATATATTATTCAAAATTATTTCTAAATAGATTTGACTGATATGCCTCAAAAAACACCAATTAATAAAATAATTATATTACGGTCACTAAAAATTCGTTTCTTTAATATTTATAATTGCTTAGTTAAATTCGGTACAAATATGCGATTCATAATTAATTTGATTATAACAGTACTACTTCTTCTTCTCAGTTGAAAAAGTGCCCCAAAACCAAAATACTACAATCCTACTTGGTTCTATTGTAATATTCTCTAATCTTTTGTAGTTATTACTTAGTTCCATTTTATCCCCAAGTAAACGGTGATTTGTCGCCAAGGGTTTTATGGAGAGAATTGTTTGATACTCGACCCTCATTTTCTATCTTCAGCAGCTGTTAAGCAGTTAAATGCACCACAGTTCGAGTCAAGTAAATACGTCCATAAATCAGCCACTAATCGCGGACATCACAACCGGATGTTCTCCTCGTCAGTACTTTATAATGCTAATTTATGCCAAATAATTAAAAACTCATCGCAAATTATGTATATATTTATATATTTAAATTGTTGAGCAGTTAATGTATAGTCATCAGGTATATAACGGAACGGCATTCAAATTATTGTAGCTATAATCTGGAGTTATGAATTTTCGATTTATGAATATTATTATACATTTTTGATTTTATCTGTTTTAGAAAGATTATCGCAACTTATAGATTGATTTAACTTAATAGATAAAAAGGAACACAAACAGAAAAAATATTGCTCATGACAATGACATTAATAATACTCGTATTTAATTGGCATTTATGTAATATATAAAATTTAAGTCAACAACCTTTTATTTAAAATATATTAATTTGTGAAATAATTAACATATTTAAGATAAAATATAGTAGTAACATACAATTATAAACCATTGATAGCCTTTAATTTATGCGTCCACGTTTCTACTCGTATTTACGCGTACAATTCCAAATTTGAGTAGGAAAGTTAAATTTGATCTTTTAAAATATTTTAACAAAAATGTACACATTAATTTATTTATGTAGTCATAAATCTATTTATCTAATATTTTTAGAATTTCCATTTCAACATTTATATATGAAGGAGTACGTATACATAATATTCATTTAGGACTAAGAAATTTATTTTTAATTATATAATTAGTATTTATCTCATAAATATTAATATCATTTGAATAGATAATTACATGTTCGCTAGCCTAGTAAGTAGTAAGCAAAATAAAAATTGCAATCAATGTATATATTTGAGTAGCGTTCAAAAAGGACAAAACTTCCTATAGACCAGACAATTCTTTAAAATGAATTACCATTTTAAATGAGTGCATACCATTCTTCATGGTAATGTATATTGAGTTTGCCTTCCCTTTTATTAAGTATCTGCCCATTCTTACAATACACGAGTAGTTAGACAAAATTCCATTACACAGGATGAATAATCTGTTTATCGACTTTGTTTGGCCGCCATTTTTGTTTCAATGACATTTGTCAATTGTCATTTAACAGTCGTAGAGAACAGTCGATAACTTATGGTATAACACCTATTTTTGACGCTGCGCACAAGAATGTCTCAATAAAGTTTGATTAGAGTATTCGGATTTATAGATATAGAGATGAACACAATTTTTGGGAAAAATCATTATAAGCGACGAGATATATTTTGACTGGTGTTAATAAACAAAATAGCATTATAATATCAGTGCCTTTATAGCGTATTAAGGCACTGAAAATCCTTAATTAATACACCAAAGACCATTGTAGAGAGATCGATACAAATTACATTATAAAATTATGTTAAAAAGTAACCAACATTCGTTCATACTATAACAAAATACAAATTACATGTCTACAATAATCCAAAATGTGGTATAAAGATAATAGTAAATTACTACGTACAGGGCATGATCTTCAAGGATCAAAAAAAATTGCAAGGAAAAGTGTAGAACAGTTTAAATTAATTTCTTATAGATTTTACATCATTATATGAACTTTACATTTATCTCACTAAGTAAGGTTTTCCACCAGCAGGGGAAAGTGTTGTGGATGATATTTAGCTTATGGATAAGACCTTTCTCATACCAATATGAACTTATGTTAATTAACTTTGTTTCAATACAATATTGATGCTACCCAAACATTATGTTTTTAACAAAAATAACCGTTAACCATTAACGCGTGATACCAATTGGTGATTTCAAAACAATTTTTAGTTTTAAAATAATTTATCGAACGATTGTAAAATTTGGGAAAAATATAAAGTAGACAAACGGCAATATGAATTTAATATTAAATTAACCCAATAATTTGTAATCGTTAAAAAATTTAAAATTTCACCCGAATAGTGATAAATACGTCAAAATTTTTAACAAAATACAGAAATCTAGAAATAAGTAATTTCTAATCGAGTAGGTTTTAATTGACACTAATGAAGTTCACCGTTATCTGGAAAAATGTGCAAACTGTTATTAATTCGTATATTATTTATTATGGGGGATATTAAAAACTTATAGATTTTTATTTATAATATTACTAAAACTAATACGTAAAATTTTGTATAAATAAAAATAATTTTTGTTATGCAACTATCTGTACGTCACCATTATATCTTCTACATACCACGATTATATCTTCTACAAATACTATCTGCACCACGCCATCTATTAACAATATTCAACGTAAATGAAACATCGAAAATAATGAATAATGTATAACATAGATTTTTGAGTTAACTGCTCGGTTAAGGCTATTTATAAGGAAGAGGCATTTATGTAATGTCAACTACCTTAGCAGTTTTTATAATAATATATGAAAAATTTAATTACAATATTTTCAGTATAAATTGTGTGCTGAAAATTTTGACATTTTTATTATAATTTTTTCACATTTTTAATTATATTTAGTTTCAATTTACAGCGTATTTTTTCAGATTAACATAAAGATTATTGATGCAGTAATAGTTGTCTTTTAGTTTATATATAATAATACTTAATGAAAGCTTGAAAAAGTTTTTGATACAGAACAGTAACATGTTTTCCATACAACGGTTAAAATCATTGGTGTCTTAACATATAGTTCTCGTAATATAATTGTGATAGTTGTGGACTATATACGTTCGATAGGGAATGACAGAACCACAAAAAACCCTATCAGCAATTCTGGTACAAATCCCTTGCTTATCCCTCATAGAGGTGTAAACTTTATTTTAACCCTTCAGCAAAATATTACTAACTACATTAGTTGGATTCAGAAAGTTAATGGGACATTTGCACAAGAAATGCTAATAAGGTTTTCGAATATGTTGTAGTACCTACACTGAATGCGACGAGAAGTTATTCTGCATAGGATTTGATAGTGGTCATTACACACAGTAGCTATAAGATCAAGGCGAATACAAAATAGTTAGATCTTTCGATAAATTTTAGCTATCAAATACGATAATGTTGTTATAGGTTGCGTTAAATTGGTATCTATAATACAAAATTCAAATCTGAAAGAAATAAACAATCAAACTTAAGCTCACCTGTCCTAAATTACTATCGTGCAATGGGTATAACTTTTGCTAACATTAATTTTATGTATTTGAAAAAAAAATCATAAACTGTAACGTAAACAATGAACAATTACTATGAAATTTTACTACGAATTTTGTTGACAACTTTCTTAAACAAAAATGAAAATAAAAATAGTTTAATTGACATTGCTATTATTATAAACATTGAAAGAAAAAGTAATTTATAAATCAATAAACTTATCATAATGTTCATAAGTTTACGTAGCAAAAATAATATAAAAAGAAAAAAAATAAATAAAATATAAAAAAATACAATGTTTTACATCTGTAACGAACAAATCTTTCACGTATGTGGAAAAACTTTCTCTTATATAAAATGTGAAGTGATGACACTAAAATACAAGTTATTTAGTTCTTATCTCGAGTCCGAGAAATATAATATTATCTTGTGGTATCAAATTATATATATTCAAAATTTATTATCTTTGTTTATTATTTTTGTTTCTAAATTCAATTCAACTCAACAGTTTTGTATAAATGTTTTAAACATAAAACTTGCTTGTGTTCATCATCACCATCATCACCATCAATGGTATCATGCTGATTCACGATGACCTACTAATGTAATGAAACTGACTAAAATAATAAATTTCATTTTTAAAGTTTAATAACAACAATTTCTATTTAGATTTTTTAATTGATAATTTTAAATTTATTTATCTTAATTGATTTTAGATTTTATTGCCCACATTTAATACCGAACAAAATTTAATTTTTAATGACATACAAAATTCATAAAACTAGCACATGAATATTTTCAAAGCCTGTTCTGATTTCATTGGTAAGATTTCTGAACTCGTTACCAAATTAAATTATTATAAACATATTAATAAAAATATTGATTTTTATTAATTTGGTTTATCAAGTACAATTGACGTTCTATACCATTAAATATTGATTTGGTATAACTATTTCTCCAGCAAGTCTTCAAGAAGATGACTTCCACTTGGTGTCACTTGTGTATAATTTTAAATCAAGTATCTTGTCATAGTATATACACACGAGTCACTAGTGTAAGGAAGGAGCATTAGTGCCAGAAATCATGGTGCATGGAAATAATGCAATCTACAATGCAGGTCCATTATAGTGCAATTATATTGAGAAATCAGACAATAATAAACGAAGTCTGATCTTCCCCATATTGGAATAATAATTTCAATCAATGAAAGTCCACAATGAAACTATTGAATAGAATTTTTTTTTTAAACTAGTGGGAGGCATAATTGCCATAACTGAGTGCGTTCAATAAAGAACTAAGGAGAGCTAAGAAATTTGCTTTAACGAGACTTTGACTCCAAATGACATATGGCGCACGGTTGCTCGTATGCAAATGTCCGGTCATGGGCCTTTAATAATACGCAAATTGCACAAACCGTTACGACAAAGGAAGTAAAAGAACGATATCTCTGATATAAAAGAACGATATCTCTGGATATAAATAAATGATTTACACTAGAATCATATATAGACTGATCCTGTGAATATATTCAACCCTAATGACACCTCTTAACGACGATTTGTTTATTTCTTTTAATAATGTGAGAGTTAATTTACTAGTGACGAATGAAGTGGACTACAACCATTGAAATTACTCAGGTGTAGCCGGTAACTCGATGACGATATTTCTCAGTAATGGCGTGTGATTGAGGCTAAAATGATGGTATTAAAATTATATTTGTCGACTTGTTATAGAAACACCACACAAAATAACTTTTGAGTGCTGTTCATACGGAAGCTGGAATGTAAATAATCAAATAATTATAATTGTTCCTATGACGATAATAACATATAGTTTAAATAATCACATTTATTGAGTCGAATGTCAAACAAAATTTTGCTGGATATATTCTGAAACACAATTTATATTTGATAAAACAGCAGTACAACGACAGTATACTTAAAATAAATTATAAAAGATTTTTTTTGTATCATTTACTGACAGGAGCGACTGAGATTTCGTATTTTATACGAAGAATTCCTAAAAGCCAACATCAAAGTTAAATATCTGTTTCCTAAAAGGATATGTGTGAAAACTAAGAGGACGTTAATTATTACATATCATAATGACTTGCTTTAAAGTGAATCTTAAATTCAACTCTTTGTACAATATTAAGGTAGAAAATGCGGCAATATTAGTAGAATTAACTTCTGTCAACGTTCGTTTTCAAAAATTATATAAAACATATAATGATGTACTTTCTAATAGCATTTTGATAATAAAATAGATATTGACACAATAAAAATAGAAATCAATATTGATCCTATAATGACGCGTTAACCTTGTGTAAATCGATTCTATATATACACTGTTATTCATCTGTGGCTTCAGCATAAGATAAGGTTAATTGCCTCTAAGAAAGAATACAGAAGAGTTTGATTCAAAATCTGGTACTTTATCTGTTGAATTGTGAAGATGGGATTCAAAATGGTTAACGAAATAATTATTTTCTACATTATTCAAATTTGAAATAATTCAAATCATTCGTCAAAACAAATTTCTAATAATTTTTACATCCCTGTATGATATGTGAAAGAATATGAAAACATACCACCACTATAAATATTATTTAAATAAAACTTTCTACTTTTATATTAAGGACACCTTTGACTTAATCCTTTTTCAATTAAATTAAAATAAGACAAATACATTTTTATACAAACGTTTTTAACAACAAAATCCTAGCCTATTTGGAATCTAATAATTTAATTAACGACCGTCAATATCGATACAAAAAGTCAACTGGAAATATAATGGCATACAAACCAAAAAGAAGAACGTATTCATGAATGAGTACAACGTAATCTGGTACTATTTAATACTTCTAAGACACAATCGTTAGATCGTTAGATCGTTAGATGATCCAAACTCTGTTATTCATTTTACTGGTAATTCGATCTCTAATACTTCTGTTAAAAAGAATGCGGCTAGGCAGCTTGGTTTCCTTAGGTATTGCAAAAAATACTTTAATCCAGAAATCATTGGAGTACAATTCCCATTTATGGGCTGGTGCTCCAGCGTCCATCCTTCATTTTCTCGACAGAATTCAAGTTCGAGCTATTCGGCTTATTGGTGATACTCAAGGTACTGATCAAATAAATTCACTTTAGCACAGATGCAATGTGGGTGCGTTAAGTTTATTTTATTAATATTTTAATGTTGATTGTTCAGCTGAAATTGCCTATATTATGCTCACTTCTCTAAACAGAAGTTTATTACCAAAACGTACAAGGAATATGTTCATTCACGAGTGAATTTTATAGAAATGTAAATGCATGTATTTATGACTTCGTTGTTCTGACTGAAACATGACTAAATTTCACGGTTTACAGTAAGGAACAATTATTAGTAATTTTATAGTATACAGATGCGATCGTTCCGCAGATACTAGTGATAAAAAACTAGGTGGTGGTGTACTAATCGCAACTAACATTAGATTTAATTCTGAACTCATTAACATACCTTAATACTAACGCAATTGAATGTTTATGTGTTAAAGTTAACGTAGGTAAATTAAATGTGTATTTGTTTAATTTTGATATATCGCCTGCTATAGTTCCTTAGATATATATAAATTGCAAACCGCTATAAGTTCTAATCATTAAAAAAAAATAAATTTGCTGATTTTTTTTAAATCAATGTATATTAGTGACAACGCTGTGGATGAGGATTCATATGTGCCTAATAATAAACTCTATAATATTGAACATTGGACTTATCGGATACTTATGTTCTGAACACTCTACCATCTATTGATGTCGGTAAGGGTAGGAGATGTGACTTTGAATCTTTATCCACGCCCTTAAGAATAATATTATCTTTAAATTTGATACAACGAGATTCATAAGCAGTTATAGGGGTACTATTATATTAACAACAATTATTTATAATATGTTGACTTCAATGGTATGGTTATGTATAATTAAACTAATTATGGTAGATATATTAATGAGATAATTAGGAAGTATGTTACCAAATATATAATTAATCATCAAGGTCATATTTACATATCGCATTTAATAGATAAATCAGTTATAATGTTTTCCTATATTTCTGAATTAATTAATTTTAGATAAATATCTTTTTAGTATAAAATTAATGCAATATCAAATTGTTGCTCATTTCTAAATTAAAAATGTATTTCCTCTATAATACTAATACTAAAAACACAAGAACTTAAAGCAACGATGAAAGTGGAAAACTTATAATCTTGTCTTAAATTAATTTCAAAATCGTAAAAGGTCAAAACCAATTTTCTAAATACCATATGCTTTTGATATATTAGCATATTTTATATATAAAAAAAATTAAGATATATTTTATATATATTTCATGAAAATCCGTGATTTTTTAAATAAAATAACACATCAAGAATGTTAACCGTATTTTCGTGGCATATATAAAATTAATATAAACGTGATTTTAATTTCTTAGTTAAAATAAATTCAAATCATAATTTAAATTCAACAATAATTTGCATTTACAGTTTCACTTTAGAAAATAAAAAATTATTGGCAAATTCTAATCAAAATATTATAAAAATACATATGAGAATTTCAGTAAATTAATATAAGTATACAACCTACAGAAATTGAGACTTTTATATTTTATTTTATATTTTCAAATTTTTTATTGTCACTAATGCCGCAATTCGAAAATGTAGGTGTTTAGTATATC
>JANSTX010009090.1:0-19274 GCA_027564355.1 Penthetria funebris | reverse complement strand
AGAAATTAAATTTAAATCACCGCTAAGAGAATTGTCCATATCAGCGCGAAGCGACTCAACCATGACCCCGGATGGCCCTTTGTCGAAATAGTAAGAATGATGAAGAGTGCTGTCATGTAATGCAAGGCTGACTCAAACAACATGGGCTGAGAGTTTGATATGGGTACACACGAAGTAGGTGACATGAACATTAATGAAGAACTTTTTGCGGGAATGTGCAGTAATCATAACATTGTGATAGGTGGTACTATATTTGCACACAAAAGAATACACAAATAAGCTTGGATTTATAGATCGCAATACAATTAGTATAAGATGGAGAAATCCGCTGTTAGATGGTCGTAGGTATAGAACCGCGGATGTTTTTATTGACCATTAATTGATTATTGAACAGATAAAATTAATACCTATGGCAGGCATAAGGAAACAACATAGAACTGTGAGATGTAAAAATGTTGCGAAACTTCGTTAGGTAAGACAACTGTTCGCAGGCGATTTGGCGAACCAATTAGCATGTGATGGCATTCGACAAGACTGGAACAAAGTCGCAAATGTATTGAGACAAGTCAGTGAAAATGTTTTGGTTTTCATTAATAATGAAAGGAAGGCATGGATTAGTGGTGGTACATGGAATCTAATAATGAGGAGATGAAATATCAAGAGTACAATTAACAACAACAATGTGATGGACCAAAAGAATTTGCAGACACAACATAGTCAACTTTGAAAACATTGCAGCTCGGGCATTACTCATTGTAAATTCAAACAACATGCGAAGGAGGCTTACCGTATGGCAGGCAAACTAACCGGACGGTGCTTTAGAACTGAACGTCCAATTCAATCTAGGGACGGTTTGCCGATATCAAATGAATGAGATTCAGCAAATGAAAAAATTTGAGGGACTGAATAGGCCCGAAGTTCAGGTTGCTCAGAGTCCGGTTGACCGAAAACCGGCTACAAAAACGTTCATTCTGCTCCAAGTCGTGTACATTCGGGTGTAACACAGAAATGCATACTGTCACCACTATTGTTCCTGTTCGTCTTGGACTAGGTTATGATTAAGGTGAAACTCTGAACAGCATAGTATCAGATGGTGGTCTAACCGGTTGAATTGAAGATCTTGACTTCGTTGACGATATTTGTATACTTTTGCATAATGAGTCTGATATTTGAGTGAAATTGGGCAGACTGATGACACACAACTCACAAGTCGGTATAAAAATCAATATTCCAAAGAAGAAACTAATGAAAATTGGTACGTCGAGGAGGTGTTCACTTGCAGTCAGCGGCGAGGTAATAGACGAAATGGGCCGTCAAGTATTTTGACAATTGATGGTGGTGCTGAAACCAGATGTAAGTTTCCGTATACAAAAATACCGACAAATGTTTGGTATGCTGAATGGAGGCTGGCGTTCGTCATAAATTTCAAAAAATCTAAAGTTGCGTATTTTTAAAACAAATTGTTTATCGGTACTATATATATATATATATTGCTGCGAAACTTAGAAGGTGACAAATGATCGTGTCACAAATTCAAGTTTTCGTCAATAGGTGCCTCATATTAAAAAATTTCTTGTCAAATATAATATCAACAGAGAATTTGTGGAAACTGACAGATCTGAAGGCGATGAAAGTGCCGAAGTAAGTCATACATTGATGCGACTAGTAGGTGATATTGCAAATCACGCTGGACTGGAATCCACAGGGTATTAGAAGTCCCGGTCGTCCAAAAACAATGTGTTATTAAGGTGACTGGTACCGGTGGAAAGGGATGCAGTGAAGTAAATGTGAAAAATGACGGTTATTCGTTGACACCCATAAGCGGAGAGTAAAGGTCGATATGATGACGTGGAATTTACTAATGAGGAGGGGAAAACCAAAAATCAAATTTACAACAGCAATGCAATGCATCAACAGAATCTGCGAACACAATATGGTCAACTGTACAAAGAGATTACTAAAAGTGCACAGCGGGATAAGCATACAATTTTTAAAAAATTCATTTCAGTTGGGGCACGTACCTAGATACCATCTGGCACACGATTGTCGACTAAAGAAAGTGTAATTGGATCGGTCATACACTGAGGCGGTCTATCGGTGATGTCGCAAAATACGCACTTGAATGTAATCTTCAGGGTGGCAGAAATCCGGTCGTACCAAAATAAATAACGTGACCAAGAACTGTTATTAAGGAGTCTAGTACCAGTGGTAGAGAATGAAGTGAAGTGAGAGAACAGAGAGTACAAAGTTGGTGAATAATAGCGGTTATTCGTTGACGCCATATGCTCCTGTATTGATCAAGGGTAGAGTTGATGACGAATAAGAAACATAACAAAATATTGTACACAGGGTACTTAGCATCATATAAGGTATTCTTTCAAGCATTTCATGCATACAACGTTACCACTTCATATATTCGTCAAATTTTTCTCAATTCTCGTATTTATATGCTTTCTGAAATACAAGCTTAACTATGCTAAATTAAACAGGAAACATAAAATCAATATAAATAATATTTAATATTTAATATTTATAAATATGAACTACAAAAATGAATTAAAATGCTAACAAAAATGATCATCAATGTATTTGAAATTGATGACGTAATTCTAACTGTTGAATTGCAAGGGATTTTACCGGCACTTGATTCACAAACGCATACTTCAATTTCTCGTCCGTTTTGAACTTCTAAATAGCAACCGGATGTTATGGCTCCCTCATTTTCTACATTCACTTTCGTGCACATATAAGTGATGTTTTCAACTATAAAAAATAAAATATATGGTAATTGTTTTGAACATATAATTTCCCGATTTTACTTAAAATATAATACCATAATGCAACAGCAACCAATTGATTATTGTAAATATTTCCGATTGCAATTAAAACAATTTATCAATTATTAACATTAATTTGTTATAATTAATTGAATATTAAACTTTTGAAACCACTCTAAGATATATTCTGAATATCTGAATATCGATTATCAATTAATTACAGTCATATCACTGCACTCCATTCATAAGCAAAACATAAATAAAATAAAAAATTGCGCATTTTATAATCAATTATCGCGAAACCCTGACGTGATTTAAAAATCAAATATTATTATTTGTATTATAAATACTAATGAAAAAGTTGCCTTGAACAATATTAATTGAGAATATCTGTGATGGGTAAGATGATATTAGCCAATATTACCCTTTAATTGGCTCAGACACACTCCAATGATATGGAGATCGGTAACGAGTTTCTTTTATTCCAAGTAGGTATTATTAAGTCTAACGTCATTTCTACGAAAGGCAGAGGAAAGAAAATAATTCTAGCAAACCTAAGAGCCGATTAGAAAGCATCATCAAATAACTTGTCAAGCGGATAATTCTGCGGAAACTGCACTAAGTGAGTTAGTTTCTAGAATTGAAATACGATTTACACATAAAATCATCGTCCTATTTCTGTGCATAGAGGGTGCATTTAATAATACATCCTTTGCGCCAATTGGACTCACTTTAATCAAACATGAATTACTCTAAAAATAACCAGGAAAATCCCGGATCAAGAACTCATTCGAATGCAGGTAAAAAATAGTACAATAGATTCAAAGACCGCAGTGCTGGGATATCTGGTTCCACTCATACCAACAAGATATATATATATATATATATATATATATAGCATCATTTCATAATATATAACTTTAAGTATCAACACTAATTGTTTTATGTTGAATAATTAATAAAGCATAACTATAATTTGTTGATAAAAACATAGTTGAATGACATTATTTAATCAAGTCACTATTGAATACCTGCATGATTATAAGTATAAGTAAACTTCACACAAACATCTCCTGGAGATAATCGACAAGCAATATGTGACACATTTTCTGTAAAATTTGTCCACATCCAGTCTGTATTAGGTATATAACTGTTCACTAAAAAAAAAATTGTAATAATTTAATCTTTGTATTGTATATTTTAATAATAAAATACCTGTTGCAACTAATGGACGACTACATGGGACTTTTGCATTACCAATAATATCTTCACATGTAGCGTTTAAAAAATTACTTTGACTTCCCCATTTTGGACCAAGCCATGTAAATCGAAAACAATACGGCCTGGTGTGTACATCATTTAGATCATCATTTTCTAGAAACATTGAATATATATTTTTTTTCTAAATCCAATTAATTTTCTATAATTTACTCACGACTAGCTACAGAACAAACAAAAACAATCGTAATATAAAAGAAATTTTTTAAAATGCGCATAATTATTTATTAAATAAAATTAGAAATACTTTCATTTCGTAAATAAAGTTAAAACTAATAAGCAAAATTAATGGTTTTCTAATTGAATGTATTTTATTTATCAAGACAATGGTTTGTGCAATAATGAAATAAATTGATAGTGTCTATCTTATCAGTAAAATATTAGATATATAATTTAAAATACAGTCATTAATTAAATTTATAACTTTTGAATTATGTACGTAGGTGTAACACATTACTAGTTGTAAAACATCAAGATCATTGATTGGTTTTTAAAAGTATTTCATTTCGAGCACAATTATAGTTGTATTATACTATTATACTCACCTCTGACCTACCTATCGTATTTGAAACGTTATTCTATTTGTGCAGCCCCTTAATTCCAAAATACTGTTTATATTCTGATGTCATTAACTCGAAATTATCACCAATAACTTTAACATGATACAAACTGAATAAAATTTAACACTAACTTCAACGACATTTTTAACAACCAAACTTAATATGTAAAAAAAAAGAGTCCGATTCTGAGAGGGTTTAAACGACTGAAACTGCAAGTGGTTGCCTATCCGACCATTATTATTACCCACTGCAGCAGTGAAACAAAACAGGAATTATATTAATAAAATGTGTTAAATGATATCCGCTAATTCCTAAGTCACGCAAGCAATTAAGTGACAACCGTTGCCTAAGTAACAAATTTGGTAATTTTAAATACTTATTTTAATTCTGGTTATTGACTTAAGCTGTCCTGATTGTAGTCAATATTACGTTCTATTGACATTCTGTGCCGAACTTATGAATTTGAAAAAAAAAGTTATTGTCGACGTAATATCTAAGTAATTTTTAGAAATAATTAGAAAACTTTCACATTATCAAAGTTAAGAAATTTTGACTAGAAATTGGTCAAAATAAGGCAATAAGCAAGTATATGCTGAACTGGTAATCATTATTTGTCAACACATTAACAAAATAATAAATATTTTTAATATAAGCGAAAGCGAGAATGACTATATATTATAGCGTTAAATATAATATGTAAATAAAAATACTCAATGTACTTACCGCACGAATTACATCATCATCATCACGAGCTTTACTCCACGCGGGAACATTTTGGGTGTCAACGAACCACGTCATTTTTCACGATCTATGGCCAGCAGCTGCATATTGCACTGTATCATCCCCTTCCGCAGGCACTATAGTATATTTAATGACGACGGTTCACTGTCATGTTGTTTTTACGACCGGGTATTCTATTACCTTGCGGATTCCAGTCAAATTCGTATTTTGCAATAAAACCGATCGGTCGCCTCAATACCACTTCCTTCGGTTGACAATTTTGCTCATCGCCTCCAGATCTGGTAGTCTCCACGAATTATCGTCTGATATTGTATTTGGTTAGAATTACATAGCATGCAATATTTCTGTTAATGGACTTACATGTTTTCTATTTTTTCAACTGTAATAACTCACAACGCACTAATCAATGAATGAACAATTTATATTGTATTGCATTGTATTATTTAACAAAAACAAAAATAGCTTCAAAAAACATTTTGGCTGGTGCTCCTGCCACCGCCATTAATGGCTTAATCGACAGAATTCAAAAGCGAGCTTTTAAACTTACATGGATTAATGTGCCATCAGTCACATAAACTCAGTTCAGGCTAGGGTCATTGAGTTTTCTTTTTTCTATAGCTATTTATTTTGTTGGTAACATATTTTTCACCTTAGTCGTCAAACGTGACAGACAATCTCTTTTAGCCCCTTTAGCCGGTCACTTAGTGCATCATCTTGGTATCCAGACTTATACTTTATATAAACTGACAGTTTTTCATATGTTAGATTGATTTCTATATTTCTAGTACGAAGACAATAAGGGATTCTGCAATGGTGGTATCTGAAATTATAATAAAGGTTCCCTTTTATATATTATTTTAATCAATGCTAATTTGAATAATTTATTAAATATTATATTTTCGGGTCAGACAATCTTGGGATGAGCGAGATACGTTGGCAGGAAAGTGGACATTTACAGATGAAACCATTTTGTTTTCAGATAACCGAGTCACATGGATGATATTAGTGGAGCAACAAAGCAAAACAGAGTCTTGTCGACTGGAAACCAATATCTTATATATAACAATTGCTCAAATTTAGGCACAGACGGAACAAGCATCAACGATGACACGGATGAATTTTACTGCCAATTATCGCGAAATCTTGATCGGATTAAAAAAACAGATATATTTTTATTATGGAAGACGTTAATGAAAGGTTGGCTCAATCAATATTAATTTTAAACCGCAGATATATGAAGTAAAATCTTGTCATTGACGGTACAATATTTAATCACAAAACAATCCAAAAGACAACGTGTGTAGATCATATAATAATTAGCAGAAAGTGGAGAAACTCAGTAAGGTACGCGGATGTTTACAATAATCATTACTTGGCAAATTCGTATTAAATTATTGGCAAATATGCAAAGACAGCCTAAGAGTGCGCAGTGATGTTGCAGATTGATGCAATTTACATATGAATTAGCATAACTGCAAATTCATTGAGGCGAACTGGTATAGTAAATTGAATAAAGACCTTAGGAAAAGTGCCCTCCGTGCGCGTAAATATTTCGGAAATTTTGCAGACCGGGCAAATGATGAAAGCGAATTTTGACGCCATCGCATTTATTTTACATTCCGTTATTGGTGAGAGTGGTTATCCGATGATATTCTGATTCGTAATGAACATGCTGGTAGAACGTACACAGATCATATAAACGTGTTAAGAATCTCGAACAATCAATCGAATGGCAAAAACCATTATATATGCTGTTCGTCGACTTCAAACAAGCGTTTTACAGTCCTAATTGCGTTATGATGTGGACATAATTCTTAAAAGTTATAGAATACCGTCCAAATTGATGAACATGATCTGCGGTTTATATCGTGTGGCTTGCAGTGTAGACACAAAAATGAGAATTTTTGCAGATTATCGGATCTTCAGGCGATTGACACGATTACCGGACGAAGAAAATGGGATTGAATAGGACATACAAGGTTCAGGATAGTAGAACACCTGGTCGACCGAAAATTTAAGATCACATAGAACCTTCACTAAAGAGGCTGCAGTACCAGTGGTAAGATTTGAGCGAAGTGAAGGTGTTGGATAGATATCGTAAACAATATGGTGGTTGTTCGTAGATAATCTACGCTCTCGCGTGATGTGAATACAAAGTTGAACACTGTGAATATTTCAAAGATGGTATATATTTAAAATATAGAACTATATTGTTTTAAGGACTAAAACTAATTTTTGAGAAAATGCGAAAAAATCATTATTATTATAATTGTATGATGAGTTTGCATTTATTGTTAGGAAATCGTTATTCCATTTTCAGGTAGAAAATTCTACCGAAAAATTAAATTTAATTTTTTGCTAATTAATTGAATATATCCAAAAAAAAAAGAAAACATTGTATCTATGATTTCGATTTTCGGCAAACCTCATAATTGAGCAAACGTTAATAATAGGTTAGCCGAAAAAATAAATTTATTGCCAACCCCGATTTAAAACATTTCCTTTTTTTATGTGAACAAAAGTTTAATACTAAAACACAATTTACTTTTATTTTGTTATTTTCACAAAATACATTCCTTTTGATGGTGCGATTAAATCGCATCATAATTTAAATTTGTCAACAGAAATCAAATAAATGTAGTTTAATTTTAATTACATTGCAAAAACTTACTACACAGATGAAAAGTGCACGAAAACTAAATACAACTTTCGATAAATTTCGTTAAGATTCTCGATGCGTTTAATGTGTTTGAACGCACTCAGTTTGTAAACGTTATTAACTTCATCCACGAAAACCAATGACATTAATTTTATTGTCAAATTGACGTGACGGTGATTTGTTTGCTGGCATCGACTGACGTGTCGGCATTGTAAATAATTGAATATAAAAAATATATATTTTCATTATTTAAATACAAATTGGATATTATTCATAAAAAAAAAAACCAAATAAATATAATGCACACTGTTTTAACCCGTGGTAATGCAATTTTAGCATATTCTCTAAGTGTATTAGCATTTTTAACATTTTGCTGTTTTGCTTCTTCTGTCTTCTTGGATTACAGGACTGATGCAAAATTAAATACGGTAAAGGTGCTTGTGTAAGTTATTTTATATATAATTTCAATAAAGAATAATTGCCATATATAATATACGATTCTTTACATCAATATATTCCAAAAAAACATAATCATCACAATGTTACATTACCGTTTATAAAATTCTTATGCTATCAAATGGCAATTACAACAACTTTAAATTAAGATTTATGATTAGCAAATGTATAATCAATTATTGCTGGTCCCGATGAGTTCAGTATCGTGATGCATAAAGGCTACCAAGTTCGTTGGTTAGATAATTTTCACATAATCGACAAACATACCTACGTTTACGTCTCAATCGTAAATCAGGATTTGTGTTCCGCAACGATTTTAATTACCTAGATGTGAGTCGGTCACTCCATTCGTCATCCCATATTCATCATATATGTAAAATTTACGTAATTGATTTTTATTTTAACGTTGAATGGCAATTGCTTCAATGTTTAGAATGGGAGATTGTTGTCTCAGGTCAAACCTTTACCCTTCATTCAAATTCTGAGTTGCAATTTTTACATATACCGCCAGAAAACACTATAAGTAAGAAAGGTTCTATGTATTCTGAATTACATTCTTGCTGCAACTCACTAAGACATGGGTGAACAACCGAGTATTATTTTATTGTCATATATAAAAAAGGGAGTAAAATGAATATGTAAACAATATATGAATAATTAAATATTTGTACATTTAAATACGTAGTAAATGTCAGTCAATAATAATTATGTTGGATTTACTTTGTGACAATATATAAACATCAACAGTGGTACTAGTCTCCTTAATTACAATATAACATGCATGAAAAGTTTCCCTAATCCCATATCGTGCCCATAGATTCTGTCTATTCATCGAATGACCGTTATTAATTATTATTTTGATTTGTCTTTTTCTGAGTATTTAGATTCCTTAGAACACCACTAATCCAATAATTCTTTACATAATTTATGAAAATATGGTTTCACTTCGTCATCACAATGTTTTAACATGCACACAACCGATATTAGATTCTTATTGGGCGTCCACACTGATCGCCATTGTTTATATTTGATGTTGGACGTTAGTATTAAACAAATTTAATTATCTGTTGTGATTCTATCCATAAAAGAATTGCAGTAAAAATTACTGCGTCCAGCATCAGTTTGAAATTTGATCATTAATTTGACAATGGTGACAACGGCAGTTAGCAATTTAAATGCATTTGATTCATCTAAATCTAATCATCTAAAACCTAATCATTAAAAACCTAAATGGTTAGTCATTATAAAATGAGAAAACATGTTTGATTAACATCTGCAGATTGTACCAGTTATTCGATATCAGCCGATTCGTTTGTTTATTGCCTTTGCTGTAAAATATGGATAAAAAAATGGTAAATTGAATGCTGACGGGTTCGGCTTTTCCACAAGTCGGATAGCATGAAGATTTTTAAAGTTAACAAATTTATGTTTGTATAAAGTGAAATGTGTGTATTATATGTGGTGGAATCGTGCATTGAAATCTTTTCGTTTAATTAAATCAAAATTAGTATTTGATTGCTATATAAATGAATAAAACGTTATAAATCAATGTACGTTTTTAACATTTATTTTTATTTATTTTTTTAGGAAAAATGTTCCCGACTATGGTGCATCCCGAGAAAAACATGATTTAGGTTTTTTAACATTTGATTTATATGCTGACTTAACTGGTCTCTTTAATTGGAATGTTAAACAGTTGTTTTTGTATTTAACAGCTGAATACGAAACAAAAGCAAATAATCTTAATCAAGTGGTGCTTTGGGATAAAATAATTTTACGTGGTGAAAATGCAGTGCTCGACTTTAAAAATATGAACACTAAATATTATTTCTGGGATGATGGCAATGGTTTAAAGTAAGTGACAATTTATGCAATGTTCAAAATAAATATGCCCACTTGAAATTAGGATCTTGGGTCTGCGAGTTTTTTTTTTATTGTCAAAAGTATTTGAGTTCGCAAAATAATCGATTACAAGATTTCAATAAATTTTAATAAGTATCATCATCTGAACCTGTACCCCACATGGGACGTTTTAAATATGCATTTAACATTTACATTTAATGACTCTAATAACTATAATTGAAATTTGCCAACTGGAAAATATTGGATCAATTATAATTATCCGGTTATACATTTTTTAATATTTCAGTAGAGTGATGCATATATCCTTAGTTGGTAAAATGTTTTTCTTTTAAATCAATCAACGAACACCATCTTTTTAGTCTCGATCATGCATCATTATTGGCATATTTTGTGATCGAGTTGCCGGTGACACCGCGTACACCCTAAAGATTGATTAAGAAAACCACAGTTACGTATGAACTGCAAATGTGTAATAACAAAGTGTAGAAGTAAATAACCCACACAATTGATGTTCACACTAATTATTCAATGTGTCTCACAGAACACGTAAAACACAAATCCCATCATAACCGTTACATGACGTATCATATTAGTTAAGACATCTATTACTGGTTTAAATATGACAGTCCGTAGTTATCATATTGTTTGTATGAATAAACGCCTGGTTGGAAACAGTTGTTTTTTAACTATAAATGGTTGAATCATCATAAGCTTCATCATCATCATCATAATTTCAAACATCGTGCGTACATTATTGAACCGAAGTCAACCTTTTTAATCTATATCTATTTTATGTTTGCTTCATTCATTTATTTTTTCAGTCTCAGGATATAGTCCGTCCATCTGACAAAATATCTACTCCCTGATTTCATCACAAGATTTACGATAAAATTGATATGATCACTTTGTCTCGCAATATATCCTACCCAACTCTATTCTAACTATCTCACAGATAAATACTAAACATAAATATTTCCGTTTCCCTTTGTGTAATCCTGAACTTGTGAGCAATTTTGTCAGTCAAGTTTATAGTTAATGTTAAAATCGTTAATGACAAAGACCTTCCGCTAAAGACAAATTAGAAGGTTGCTTATAAAATGTGAGCCAGTTTCCAAATGCTGCCCATTTCAGATTATCATCATCATCATTATTAACATCTAATATAAACCAAACCTACTCAACCTAACCAATTGAAATTTGTAAATGAAAAATATAGAATCAATTAAGTTGTTTGATTTTACATCTGAATAATTCAGTAGAGTCATGCATAAATCTTTCAGCTTTGTTGATGAGATATTGTTTCAGCTTTTTTTATTTTCCAAGAAACTTGTGTTTGAGTGTCAACATTAGGTCTTCCTTGTGTTTGGTACTCGGAAACGCTTATTTAATTTCATCTGTTATGTCTATTTATGACTACATAAAACTTACAATTCCTAATTCCACATCATATTAACTAGGAAAGAATAATTTGTTAATATTGCACATCATTCAACACCAGCAAAATCATCATTACTAGCTAACATTCCAATGGTGATTATGTTATATAATTAGCAAGCACATATTGAAAATCGAATCTGTAACATCGACTAGAGCGCACCAAGCACTTTAATCACTACACTAGAATGCCTTGATTGTATTTAAAACACTGCTAGTCTGCTTTGTGGCATTCGCATCATTCATATTTTATTAAATACAGATAGTATGTCTAATATCTTATGTTTTGGAGCTTTTGACACAGATAACGCCTTATTACTGTTTTTTTCAAGAACTGCCCTTTTTCATAGTACCAGCTTAAAAGATTGATCTGTGCAAGAGAATGAATGTGATGATAACGCTGGTATTAAACTATTTTTATTACAAAATTATACATGAACAGATGAAACTATATACGAAGTTGACATGTATGTAAATAAAAGCGATATCATATTGTAAACGGTTAATGATATAAGTTGTTGAAGTGGACATGTTGGATTTTTTACTTTATTGTAATGATAAACTAAATTGAATCTTTAGAATAAATAAATATTTATTTCAGATCGAACAAAAATGTTACATTAACATTATCCTGGAACATTATTCCAAATGCTGGACTTCTGCCTAGTATATTTGCAATTGGTGAACATTCTTTTAAATTCCCCGATACATACACATTATCAGCTATATAGAAGAAGTTTTATGTTAAGTACTTAATTATTAATTAAATATTTTATAATAATCTCTTCTGTTATGTCTCTGTTTTTATAATTTTATTGTAAGCATTTAAATGTAAATTTATATATAAAAATAAAATACAATAAAATTATAATTTTTTATTAAATACATGACCATCTAAAACTAGTAGTTTCGTCTAATTAAGTGATAATATAATCAATTTGCATTTTATTAAGTATCACGTAAAAGATATATATCCAATTTAATTTTCATTATGTCTGTCTGGAAACAGCATGGCTATTGTTAGTTTAAAACTGTTGCATAAGGAGACAACCTCGAACTGCTAAACGCATACATTGTCTATATCGAGTTTCACAATGTAGATGTAAAACAAGAATGTATTTTATCACAATTATTGTTCCTACTCGTTTTGAACTGATTTATTATTAAAAGTAAACACTGAACTTAACTTCACTGACGACATTTGTATACCATCATAAACTGAACCAAATAATAATATGAACTAACATCTTGTAAAATATAGCAGATATTAATGATGACATATTAGTGCTTATATGGTGTCAATAGTGAAGAATTGGACTACTTTCAATATTAGAGAAGTTATTTTAAAATGATAAGAAAGCTTATACTACAGAACAAAACATTCATTTCAATAATTCAGTAATTACTGTTTTATCTCAAATTAGACACAGTAAATGAACTAGTGGATAGCTTAACGTAACAAGCTGTTTAATAGGCAAGTTGCTCAGAGTCGAGTTGAGAGAAGGTGGGCAACAAAAATTTTCAAATATTCAACTCCCAGTTCATGCTAAATCAAATTCTCATTACAATAAATCGCGGCAATTCAGCTAAACTTTTCACTCCTCTTTGTGTATCGTCACTTTCTGCACTCAATCTGTTCAAGTCATTTTGAACAACCAAGTAGCTTGTGGGCGACCGTATTTTCTTTTCCAATATTCAAAGCCAGTTTCCAGTCTACTTTAAGTGATAATATTGGTGATAGGTGAATCTTTTTTTTACACATTAACATACAGAACCGTAACTCATTGCTGGTCGAAAATCAGTTTCATATACCTTCCCCTTTATCCCTGGTGACATTTTTCGATCACATACAACTCCAGAGATTGATCTCCACTTGATCCAACCGCACTTTATTCGATGTTGAATATAATCATCGATTTTACCGCTTGTTGTGTTAAGTGATCCCAAATATTTGAACTATTCAGTAACAGTGGATGACAGTTCAATATAATCGTGTCTTGTGGAGGATGCCGATCGATTACCATCAAATGGAAAATACATGTACTCTGTTTTAGTGTAACTGCAACGTAGTCCGTTGACCTACAATACCGAATTCCACAAATTTATTTTGGTTTCGAGTTCAATTTGATTCTCATTTATAACAACTATGTCATCTGCAAATAACATAGTCCATGGAAGGGGATCCTGTATTGTACCAGACAGAAATTGCATAATAGTTATAAAGATTAATGTGCTAATACACACCAACGTTCACGTTGAATGAGGTAGATGTTTTGCAATTTATTTGGATGCTATTGCTAACATTTATATACATACAGTAGAGACATAAACTTCAGGGACAGTTTGTCTTTTCAAGATCCTTCGTATTGTCTCTGTATTTTTCAATTTCTATAGGAAATATTTGTATAGCATCAGTTTTTAATCAGCCTTTCTCGAACTGGTCGTCTAAAATATTAATAAGATCTTAGTTAATAAACTTGTTGACCATTTATACGCAAAATCACCCAGATATTTTCAACGATCTGATGTGATTCTGGACCAACTGCCGTATTTCGCATTTTCAACTATAAATGGGTAACCGCATTGACTGGCCCTAAAATAGGATTTGATTCAGAAATCTGCTGATGTAGATATTCTTCATTCAAAAGCTGATTGAAGTATTGCATTCACCTATTATTTCATTTCTTACGCATAACTTAAAACACTTTGTTTTTAAATGTTTCTTTTTTTTTTGCTACTAGCAATCTGTGCTGTGTAGTACGAAGCTCACCAGTAATCCATCTTGCAGTATTTAAAATATTTAAAATTGAGTCTATTACATAGTATAAAATGAATTTGAGATGACTTGATACACTCTTGTACGTTATCAGGTGTTCTTATTTTTTTTTGCAAAGTAAATGTTTACTATGGCCAATTACAAAATATCATCACTCAGCAAATAACTATTGCCAACATCATAGCCACAATGAGAAACATTAAAATCTAGATTTGTTTTGCCAACATGTCCATTTAGATCACCCATAATTTGCCTGGTTTCAGTTAATGAATGAGCTTGTAAAACCGATTGTAGACCCACCCAAAATTACATCTTTGTGAATTCATCGGATCCTATTTGTGGAGCGTATACAGAAATGATATTCGATCAATTATTCTATTGACAGACACAAAAGGTGTCAACAACTATTCCTACACCGTTATAATAAAGTTTATAGCCCTGTCATATATATTTGGCCTGTATACAAGTTAATTAGATATTTCTTCTTTAGTAGTTCGGTAGTTTGAGTAGTTTGGTGATTTCAAGTTTTTGCTTTTGTATAATTTCAATTAATTTGAGACGTACTGAAATGGCTTATTGCATCACTTCCAAATTACCACTTTTGAACCATCTAATCTAATATTGACAAATTTAAATCGATTGGAACATTGTTTTTCATAAGTATCACACAATCGATGACATTCAGCCGCTTTTTTCTTCAAATGGAAGGAGAAAATTAAACCTTTACGTAAATTGCGTTTTGTTGACACTATAAAGTCGACTAAACTTCGGCAAAATGAGACATACAGAAAAGCAACGCATAATTATGGCTCTTTTAGTATAAATATGGTTACAATATGGTCGGATGTAATTTAAAACTAGGAACACTCTTTCTTATAAATCCTTTACAAAAGTTGCTCGCACACTTACAGTATTGTATATTTTACTATTAAAAAGTTAATTTATTTTAAAAGAAAATATTATTTCTTTATTTACGTAATTTTAATTAGCCTCAAAATTACATTTCTTATAAACAAAGTAAATTCTAATTGTTCACATTAAAGATTTCAATAACAATTAAGATCAATTTAATATTGTAATTATTTTGTACAATCCATTACTAGACCTCCTTACATAGAAATTATAATAATAAGCATGTCCAGGCATCAGATATAACTTATCAATTAAGAAATGCTTTAAGAAATTGAATTTTACTCGGGGCGAATTACTAAACTGTTTTATAATTTCCAATTCAATAATATTCTCGGGTCGAATATTTCTAATTGCAGTTAAAAGCATAATCGGCAAAAATGTGTTTCAATTATCTGAATACTACAAATAATAACACTGACATCTTTAATTATTTAATAAGAATAAATTTTTCATTGTACTTTATTCAAGTGTTCTAATGTTAATGAATGTGATCCAACAAAATTAATAATTATAAACTGTGTTTTTTTAAAAAAAAAATATATCTTTTTTTACCAAATTTCTATCTATTCTAAACTGAGATTACAAATATGGTGATTGTGGTAATTGGCAGTTCAGATTTTCTAGTTGCTCATTAAGAAGAATGGTACAGGTATTAAACGAAATGATGACGAATCTATTAGTATTATTAGTACAACATCAAATGGTTATAAAACAATTGACATATAAGAATGAAAACAAAATAATAATTTAATTATTCTCATATTACAGTGGAAAACACAGTGTACAGACACAACTGTATAAGGGTAAAGAGATAAATATAATAAATACTTAAATAATGTTATATTTCAATTCAAAGTCAGAATTTACTATTATGAATAAGAAAATGGGACTACTAAAAATGTTATAATTTTTAATTTAATTTTGTTTTAACAATGGTTAGTAATAAATTATCCAATATTATTATACATAAAAAATAAGTCTCACATGAGTATTCTTGATTTAATTATTATTGAAATTGATGAATAATAAAGGAAAATATTTCATTAATTTATTAGTTAATTATACTCGTAGTTCTAATTAAAAGAAAAAGTAAATTAAATGTAATAATAAATGATAAATAAATCAAAACATGTTACGATTTGCATTAAAATTCAGTCATGAATTATCCGATTTTACTAAAGAATCATCTGAAAGCAAATCTGTTTGTATGCATTTATCTTCAAATTTATTTGTTTCGATTATAGCATAATTTTTTGATATTTCAAGCAGTTCACGTAAACCCTAAAAAAATTTTTTAAAAAAATTTATAAAAAAAATTAAAATGAGATCCATATTTTATGTATTATCAATTTTATTTTTTTATAATATTCAAATTACAGCAAAACTCTAAGTCCAAGTGAATATTGTAAACGAAAGGATGGGGGGGGGGGGGGGGGTTCCAGTCAGATTATTAAATTGGTAAGTCTTTAAAATCTTGACCTGCATACCACATGGGTTTATAGAGTGCACTACTATAGTAATTTAGTGTTGCCAATATGCTTCATCATCATCCTCATTTAAATTTATAATATGCAAGTAGTGACGTGCAATGACGTTAAATTGCATCCAGGCCGGGTTTAGAGAGTCTCTGAAAGAATATGTAGCTATCACCATATTCCAGCTTAAATCTAAATGGAATGAAATTCACGGCAACATGGCAACTGTGACGCCCTTACGAAATATAGCCTAATCTATTATTGAAGTAGTTCAAGGCCAAATATATAGGCTATGGCTATAAACTTTATTATAACGGTAAAGGTCCTAAAAATTCACAGAGATGGGATTTTGGGAACATCTGGAATCGGTTTTACAAGGTCTTCCATTAACTGTTTGATGTTTAATGTTTAATGTTTAATGTTTGTTACGGTGGCTATGGTTTTGGCAATAGTAATTCTCAGGGTGATTATATTTTACACTTGTCAATGGCATATAATTTGGCCATAGTAATAAAAATAGGAACACCTAATAACGTATAAAAGCAGTAGTAACTCATCTCAAATTGATTTCATACTAATTGATAACCTCAATTTGAAATATTTTAAAGACTGCAAGGTAATACTTGGTGACCCTCTTACTTCACAGCACAAATTGCTAGTACCATAAATTGTTCTAAAAGAAACATTTAAAAACAAACGGCGGAACGACATTGCAAAAACTAAGTAGTTTAAGTTACATGAAGGAAATGAAAGTCTGATAACAAAACTTTTTTCATACTTAAGTCGCAATTTTCAAGATGATCGCGAGCCGTGGCATGACTTTGAAATGCTTTGCAAATAGAAGTCAAAACAATACCTTGATATGTCAAAAGGTTCTCTGCATATTGGAAAAAAAAACTTGGTGGTGGGATACCGAGGTTCAGAAAAATATCACGAGAAAGAAAGCATCATACAAAACTTGACAAAGAACACGTTCCAGTGACAATTATAGAAATGTATAAAATAGTAAAACGGTAAGCAAGAAGGGCGGTAGCTATTGCCAAATTTAGAACCACAAATCAACTATATGAGCGTCATGAGTATGGCGATTAAAACGAGATACACAAAATTGCTGCACAAATAAATACTGCAAGCAAAAACATACAGTGTATCAAATTCATAAAAGATGAGAGTGTGTTTTGATTTTCTGACAACGAAACAACAAATATCCTCATCAGTAGATTTCGGAACAAATCCTATTTTGGGATCAGTCAATGCGGTTACTCCACTAAAAGTCGAAAATGGATGAATCGAAAAATGCAGTTGGGCCAGATGACTTCCCATCAAATCTTTGGAAATATCTGGATGATTTTGGTTATAAATGGTTAACAAAATTATTAACTACGATCTTAAACGAAGGTGCGATGCCAAATCCATGAAGAAGAAGCTATCTCTTACCATTTTATAAAAATAGTGGAGCTACACGGAGTTGCTCTAATTACAGAGCAATCAAATTAGCATCACATACCTTAGAAAAGAATTTTGGACACAAGACTCCGTGATCTAATTAATATTTCAGAAAACTAGTTCGGATTCGTGAAAACCAGATCAACAACTGATACTTTTTCAAACGCTTCGTATAGTGATTGAACAATACAGAGATAATAAGAAAGACCTCCATATGACATTCATAGATCTTGAGAAGGCATTTGATATAGTATTAGATATTCAGATCTTAAACTGTTCCTGAAGTTTATGTCTCTACTATCAAAGATAGGTATATGAATGTTAGCAATAGCATCCGAACAAATTGTGGAACATCTACCTCGTTCAACGTAAATATTGGTGTGCATTAGCGTTCTGCATTAAGCACATTAATCTTTATAACTCTTATGCAATTTCTGTCTGGTACAATACAGGATCCCCTTCCATGAACTATGTAATTTTCAGATGATACAGTGTTGATAAGTGATAATCAAAATGAACTAAAATCCAAAATAAATTTGTGGAATTCGGTATTGGAGGCCAACGGACTCCGTATCAGTTAGACTAAAACAGAGTACATGTATTTCGCATTTGTTGGTAATCGATCGACATCCTCAACAAGACACGACCATATTGAACGGTCCACTTCTCGTTACTGAAAACTTCAAATATTTGGGATCACTTATCACAACAAGCGGTAAAATCTATGAAGATATTCAACATCGAATAAAGTGCGGTTGGATCAAGTGGAGATCAGTGTCTGGAGTTTTATGTGATCGAAAAATGACCAAAGATAAAGGGAAAGGTATATGAAACTGTAGTTCGACCGGCAATGACTTACGGTTCTAAATGTTGGACAAAAAGAGATCGTATGCAGAA